>BMAU01020752.1:0-110000 GCA_019973935.1 Trichonephila clavipes
CCGCTCTGATTGTGTAGTGAGGAGGTGTTGGGACTCGAGGATCCGAGAGATGTCATTTACAAGAAGACCACGCTCAGGACGCCCACGCGACAGACCAGTCGTCGATAAGACCGCCACACCGTAAGAAATGCACGCGTACAGCCAACTGCTTCATCGGCCGCCAACCAGGCACAGGTAGCACCTTCACTAGCGGCCCCTTTGTCATTTCGAACCATACGAAGACGCCTGGCTGAAGGATATTTGGAATCGCGGCGCCCATTACGTGTGCTGCCCTTGACGACCACCCATCGACGCCTCCGTCTGGAGTGGTGCCGCGCACGAGGAAACTGGACTGCAGCGGAATGGAACCAGATCGTCTTTAGCGACGAATCCAGATTCAATCTCAGCAGTGATGACAATCGTGTTCGTGTGTGGTGAACGCCTCAATCCTGCCTTTACTTTACAGCGACACACCGCTCCCACAGCTAGTGTGATGGTATGGGGTGCCATTGTCTACAATACACGGTCACCCCTAGTATTGATCCGTGACACCATGACAGCCCAACGATATATCCATGACATCCTGCCACTCATGCAACGGCTCCCAGGAGCCATTTTTCAACAAGAAAATGCTCGGCCTTACACTGCAAGGGTATCACAAGACTATCTCCGCACTGTTACTACCCTACCTTGGCCTATCCTTTTACATATTATGCTGGATTAATTCTTAAAAAGTTCTATTTATAAAGCAATGAAAAAATGAATACTTTAAACTCAAAAATATAGATTCACAATTTTGAACAAATTTAACCCGTGTTGATCAGCAATGCTAGGGCACATTAAAACTAAACTAATGCAATCTAACGGACAATACATCCAACACCTACACAGAAAAGAAGCACTTTGAACCTAAGATAAGAACACCAGTTACGACAGATGTTCGTTTAGGAGGAAAAAAGGAAAAAAAGATGGATACGTCATAGCTGATTACGCTTATTCAACCGGACGCTGTGAATCAGAGTCACAGAGCAAGGCTATTGAGTATTGAACCAGCCAACCATGGAATAGCTACAAGGCTCACGTGTTCAGCGCACGAGATTCGCGCTCTAGAACTCACGGTCTAATATTTCTTGACTTCATGGGTGTAATTTTGGATTAACGTTAAAGGCGGTTAACTAGCCGTCCTTCTCGCGAACTTTCTTCGAAAATCTATATGGAAAGTTAACGATTAGGAAAAGAGGTCACCCGAAATAATCGCCAATTATTGGAGAAGTGAATAATTTTTAGACAATGCATCAAAATAATACACATCGAACGTCTATAAATAGAAAATTATTTTGATATCAGATGAATCATACTATGTGCTTCATATCCAAAGGCAAAGTGAAATAAATCTGTTTTCTAAATATTAATTCATATCTTTAATATTAAGAATATTCCAGAGAATCGTATTGCTTGCTACACATATCTATTGTAGCTTGTTTCAATTTAGGGACCGAATAACGCGTGGAATTTCTATATTTTAAGTTATATTAATTTACTAATTGTAATATTGAATAAAATCCTCGCATATTCGATATCAGGTAAATGATACAATGGTACTGAGAAATGTATTTTTGTACTGGAAAAAAATTACATCTTGCAGTAAATTGAGCAATGTACAAGAAGAATACGATGTTTCTCAGTTAATACATCATTCCAAAAAAGTTACAAAATCATTTTTCTGAGAACGAATTTATTTCAAATCCTTTAAGAATTAAATACATAACATGATTCGCACATATTCACTTTATAAGAAAATGTACCAATTTTCAACTGGGAGTAAGAATTTCTTTACGTCACACTCTGAAGCTACATGAATGCTATTGGCGACGAACCTCGTAATTTTGGGACTATCAAGTAACGAGGACGACACTTCAACAGGCAACCTCCTCTCCAAATTATCACACCAATGGGAGTATTTAAGCCTCGACGATTTAGTGTGCATCAACTCCTTTACACGGCAGATCTTCAGTGGCACCAGGACGCGAACCCACGACACGCCGGCCACGAGTTCGCGATCATAACCAATAAGCTACCGCGACCACTCAAATTTTCAACAGATAAGGCATTACAGACATAGCGCTTTGTTAACAAGAAATTAAAACAATATTATAAATAGAGAAGAAATCTTAAATGTAGGAAATATGCTTATTTATTGCACATAATTCTTGCAGTTAAGTGATTCAAAGAAAACAGTTATTGTGTATTGTCTCTTTCATAACCATTTATTTTTAAAAAGTATCAGACATAAGGAGAGATAGTTACATGCTTTTACTACTTGAATTCGTAAGAATACTTGACATAATTTTAAACATTTAGTTGAAACTAAAGTTAAAGTTGAATTTAATTTTAATTTTAAAATGATTAATTGATTAAAAATGATAAAAGTATTAAATTTATAATTAGTTATTAAAATTCTTCAATTTAAATCAACAATTTTGATTTATTTTAATTGCATCGATTAAATTTACAATGTTTCCCAAAAAAATCGAATACATTACAAAAACAAACAAAAAACATTACAAAAAATATACTTTTAAAAAAAATTCTCTTCTAGATTATGTAATGTTAAACTGAAATAAGTATACTCAATATATAGACTTCATAAAATCAGTTCAGTGTAAGTAATAAATATTTCTCAAATTTAATCTCCTCGTGATATACATACGGACCAAACAGTTTTTAAAACAAGTAGATCAATATATAAAGGCAGAACTTATCGAAATTAAAAATATACAAATAATCTTCAATAATTAAGTCATGGGAAAATTTGCACTTCAAGTTTTCTTTGTTAAGTGTCAAATATGACAAACACAGGAATGAGACAATTTTAAGGGAAATAAAACAATTCAACAGGAAATTAATGTATATTCCGCTTTATTGTCTTAAAACAAAAAGCATAGCATCTAGCAATATAGCCCGGTTAGTACGGGCTATCTCGAACAATGCGTCATTGACTGGCGAAGAGAAGTGAGATCACGTGACGCTTACCCAGCATTCTCTCCTGAAGAAATGATGAGACATTTCAGAGTTCCTTTTGTATTCATTTATTTTCTAGGACTAAATTTTCAATCTAGATGTCAAAAATTACGATGATGAAATTTCATCGTCGAGCATTCATGACGACATTTATTGGGTCTTGTGACATTCCATGGCGGAAGGATCACATGACGGCCTCTGAAGTAAAATATTTTATGGATGAATGACCTTTTAAATTTTTAAGGGTTAAATTTTAAAGTAAGAACTTCCAAATTTGACGCAACGACAGCAAATTGGAGTAACTATTCCGAAAAAAAGCTTTTTAAAAAAGAAGTTATCAAAAAAGGCCCTCCAAACACACACAAACTTTAAAACGCAATAATAATGTTTTTGATCCAATGAATGGGCACGGACATAATAAAGACATGGGGTCTAAAAAATTTAAATATTAACATTTTAAATAAAAACATTCGGACAGGATTGCTCTCCTTCGCACCCAGACACAGAATGAATTTTTTCGCGACCCCAAGGGGGAGGGAGGGCATCTAACCGTCCCCTTTGCAGCTGCCGTTTCCAGTCATACCAAGGACACTTCGAACTCCTACTCCAAGGATACCGTCCTCTTTAGCAGGTGGTGATGAACACTTCGAAGTCCTACAGCAATTCTGATAGAAAATTTTTAATCTTCAGTTCTAACACGAATAATGCAGCTGGACATACGGGGAAAAAGTCTTCAACGATTATTTTGAGTGAGTATTAACGTCGTACTGTTCAGCTACTCGAGGACTTTTGGGCGACGGACCTCGTAATTTTGAATCATGGTCAAGTGACGAGGACGACACCAGAGAGAGAGCTGGCACCTCCCTCTCCTAACTACCACACCACACTAAAGCGGGGATTTTGAGCACTCAACAGATTTTACGCGTGCATTGCTTCCCTACACGGGGGGATTTCAGCGGTTTCGAACTCATGACAAGCCGGCCACGAGTCCGTTACCTTGACCACTAGGCTATAGCAGCTACCGCGATTATTTTGAGAAGTTACGTAGTTATTAAATATTCGTCAAATTTTGAGTCATTTCCAAAAAATTGAAAAGATTAATTTTGAGAATCTGATTTTTTTTTAAATTACTCAAAAACAGCACACACACAAAATATGTACTTCTTGGGACGTAACTCGATTGATTATGATGGTGAGATAGAGATAGAGATAAAAAAAGGGAGGGTTCAAATATTCCGCCCACGAAAACGAAACAAACCTAACTTATTTTTTAAAAATTAGGGGGAAAAGTACAAAAAATTGTAATTTTGTAATAAAAATATAGTGCTACGCAAAATTTAAAAAATTTCTGATTCTAGATTTTTTTTTTCTTTCCCCTTTGTCTCACTCTAATAAGAAAGAAAGAATTTTTCACCTGAAATTTTGGATTTAAATGTCATTTAAACCGTTCATATAACAAATTCAAAATCTTTAAATTTAATAAAAAAAAGTATTTTATTAAAACTAACTAAACCGCTAAGTCTTTATTTCAGTTATCCACTATGACAAATTAAGTAAATAATATATTTACACAATCCTGTGTAACAAAATTCAATACCTAAATATAGAGGACTAAAAATTATTAGAATAACCCATTATATTTATTGCATTATAATTACTTTATTCAAATAAAATTCATATTTGTCATGAAATAAAATATGACTATTTCAAATAATCAATAAAAGTATTAAAAAAATTCATTTTTATTTCAACTCAAGTGAATTTATACATGTGTTAAAACATTCACAAAAATAGGAGCTATCACAACTATGCAATTTGAATCAACACAATTTTCATTTAGACTCAATTTAAAATAGATATACATGTCCTAATTTTGGACAACTTCATTAAGAAACTTCCGTCACACAATAATAATATTGGTACATTCCACTTATTCACAAAATGACTGAATTTGACCTACTTTCAGGTATATCAAATCAAAATTCACTCAAACGCAACCATTTAATTAATTTATTTTGTGGACTTATATTTTTCTATTACTCATTTCATTCATTTTAATTAATTTACATTTTTGCCATCTTATATATATATATATATATATATATATATATATATATATATATATAATCCTGAATTATATTCTAATTAAAATACATTAAATTCATTTTTGGGATAATACATAATTAATTATAAATTCTATTTTGGCACATATTCCACACATACTATTGACAAAATATAAATTCCATGAAAAACGTATGAACTTTCTGAAATTAACATAGAACATACTACTTTATCTGTCCATTTGTTAAAAACAATCCAAACAAAATGAATGTTATTTTTTTTAGAAAAAAAAATTATTATATTGTCAGTTTTAAATTTATTTTTATTTGGTACGTTTTCATAAAACTTTTTTTTCACAAATTCAATTTTTTTTATTTCAATTTGAAAAATAATTATCTTTTTGAAGAAATTTAGATAAATTTATCACACATCTACAGGAAGATTTTTAAAAGTTCTAAAGTAAAGCATTTACTATATGTGAACAATTGATTCTTGCATAATTTGATAAAATACAACCGAGACTTTGAAAAGTTTCAAACATCACAATTATCCTTCCAAATTAGTCCTTCAGAACTTGCACAAATTATAATTTCAAATTTACTGATAAATACTTAACATTATAATTTACCAATTGATTTTTTTACGTTAGTTAATGTACTAATAATTAACTATTTCATTAATGACTAGCATTTTTCATCCTAAAATAAAGTTTGAACAAACTTCTTTCATACGAAAGTATGAAATGAGGACGCTGATTCCCATTAATACTTCTATAATGGGAATAAAAAATTTTTGAAGTGGTTCATCTTTTCAAAAGTATTTACTTATAATTCGCAGCTTATTTACGTTTCCTATCAGTTATTCACGTCTAAATATCACATTCAGTAGAAGAAAAATCACATACCGTAAAATCCGGCGTATAATGCACACCGATACTTTCAAGCTGCAATTTTTAATTTTTAGGTATATTCATCGTATAACGCAGAAACCTGAAATGAACGTGCGCAATGCCCTTGTGTTTTGAAGTCATTTATTCGCGGTATTATTCCAAGCTTTGGGGGGAAAAATAGCATACTGCTAGAACTATAAGCTTTTAAGTTCATTAGAGGATTGTCATTTCTTTTAAATAAACAGTATTTCGATTTAAATTGAAGTTTAATTTTTTTCTATGTTTTTTTTTTTTTATTTTTAAATCTCTCTTTTTTATACCCGGCGTATAACGCGCACCCCTAAATGCCGCACTTATTTTTTGAGTTCAAAGTGCGCGTTATACGCCGGCTTTTACGGTATTAAAAAGCTGGAATAAAATTTTACATTTGTAACTCAATTTTACAATTCTGAAGCAAAAATGATAAATGAATTTAAAATTTAACAAATCAATTTAATTTTTAATTGTTTCAATCCAGAAGGGAATCGTTTTCTGGTTTTTGCAAAACAAAGTGAGCTCAAATAAACAGTACGTATCACAAAATCAACTCTACCATCCACAGTAAACTTTTTAAAATCAACTGCGCCAAAAACAGCTCTCGCACAGGAAACTAAAATTACAAATCCACCCTTTTCCTTTCGAAAAAAAAAATCCATGGTACCGTATCGACTCAAAAAAAAAAAGTGTTTTGGATTCTAAAATTACCCGGGTGCTTAAGACATAATCTGCCGATACAAGAGTAGTGATTTCGTAATCCTTTTTTTCCAGTCGCTAACCTGTCGAGCCACCGGCTAAGAAAAACAGCTGAGTGGTTTCATTTTCAAAGGGGAAAGTTGGCAACTAGCCTAATATTTGGCGCCTCAAGGTTAAAAGGTTAAATTCAGGTTTAAAAACATGGTCAACAGCTCTGTTTACAACATTCTAGATGAAGCTATCTTCATATTTGGAGTGGGACTGCTGCTGCGGAAACAAAAGGTTGTTGACAGGATGATCGTAATCGCTTAGTAGCATTGTACCTCAGCAATGAATTCGGGTGCACGATTCGTTTTGATTATTCAAAAGTGAAATGACTTTTCAAAGATATAAGTATAAATTCACTTAACTTCCGAGGAATTCAGTCACGAAGCCTTTAAGTTATGAAAGCATAATAATAACTGTGCTATGTAGTTGAAAAATTGTGAAAACAGCGTTATGCAATAAAGTTATTAGATTTCCCAAGCGCAGGATTAACATTCTGATAAAAAAACAGATTTTTAATCCAGTTCAATAAAGATTTGTTCTAAGCCCCTAAGAACCATTAATCTTGCTGTGGAACTTGAAAAGAAAACAGATGCGGTACATGAATGCTACTGTGTTCTATCAAGAGTTTTTTTAGTACAGATCCCGTATAAGTTGCGAAATTCAAGGATTGAATAGAATTAAGGATTATTAAGAATGAATTTATTAACTGAGGAGGAATTGCTAAGAGATTGCCAGATTGAAGTGGATATGAAAAAGAGAGGACGAAGTGAGTGAACAGAAATTAAATAAAAGGATGGTAAAAGGATATTTATGGAACATTTGCATTTAGGCACTGGATTAAATCAATCAACTGTTAATTAATGCCGTGTACCGAAGCAACATGAATGTTGTTAGTGATAGGCAGGGGCGTATCAGCCGTATCAATGATACAGCTACGGAGGCCCCAACATGTGTTACTACAGTCCCATTAACAGGGCTCCCATAATTAAAAAAGGGATCCGAAAGAATTTTGATACAGGGACCCCCTCAGAGCCAGTGGTGATAGGCCTCAAATTTTACACCACGGCCAAGTAACAAAGACGACACCTGATCTAGCACTCAAACTTTCTACAAACTTGAACACTTTGGCTAACATAAGGAATTTAACTCTCGAAAGATTTAATGTGCACCAGCCCCTGAAAACAGCGGTTTGGGTCTGAAGATAGTTGAAAAGCAGAAAGCTTTTGCAAAAATTTAGAGCTATTGGAAAACATCTGAGAGGTGATTTGTAGATTTCTTCTGATGCCAGTGCTGCTCATGAACCATCTTACGTACATGACGACGAGGACTATCGCATTTTATTCAGAATTTAGGATAAAAAGAAGAGACTTTTTTAAGTATCGCAAATGATGGAAGTACAACTGAAGAAACGTGGTAAGTTAATTTCCTCTGGAGGATTCCTAGCGTTTGGAGATAAGCAGAATGATAATTAATGCATTTCGCAGTAAAAATATGCGTGTTTATTTTCCCAACTAAGCCAAAACACAAATTTGCTTTTTTTTTAAATGTATTATAAATGCATACACAGTAATATGTATCATTTCAAAATTGTCAGAGCTTAAAAATCAGAATAAAAAACTAAGACCACAAGGGAAAGTGAACTAATGGTGTTTGGTAAGGTCAGATGAGAGGAAATGATACGATATATTGTATATCACGAAGAATATTAATGGATTATACAAGATTTCGATAATTAGTAAAGAGTGGTTTTAGCTAGAAACCCAAACTTGTAAGATTAATGAAAAGCTTCAAACATGTTACAGAAATACAAAAAATTATTATAAATGCACATCTTAATATTTATTGTACGAAGGATTTGCAAGATCTGCTTTTAAAAATAATAATCGTTTTAAGTACGTGTCTTTTTAACTTATGTGAATTATTTAATGTAGGATGGTTGAAATATTTTTCTGTATTTCACAAGCTGAAAAAAAGACCTGTATATTTATTTATTTTTTTTATTAACATTCCAGCCGAACAAAATCGAGCTTCTTTTTTTACATAAAATGTTTGTTTGTTTTTTCTATCAGCATTGCGCTTTTTTCAATGCCAGGGAATAAATGCTATGTAAGATTTCGTTTCATACATACAAATTTAAATTTCGCGTACAATGATTGGAGAAAGCTTTATATTAATTAAACTTACAAACAAATTGTGGAGAATGTAGCGCAGAAAGTAAAAATGCAGTATATTTCCAATGAATAAAAATATTTATTTCCCGAATACTATGTAACATACTTTTCTTACTAATATGTTGAAATAAGGATTTTTCACTAACAGAGTTTCGATTACGATATACTAGTTAAGCTCTAACAGTAATGTTCATTACTTTTATCAGTCCAACTTACTTTTCTTAAAGTCTAAAAAAGAATCACTTCATTTCAGTTCGGTTACCCAAAAAGCATTATCTTAGTGGGATTAAAGTATGAAAAAAAGTTCATAAGACGTCGTGTGAGACAATGCTATATATAGCTGCACTTAAAACTAAGTAAACAGGATTTCTAACGGTTGCTATAAATGGCCCTTTTCCCGAAAAAAAACACGAGGTCCGAAGTACGTTAACGATTAACTTGGTAAAGTGTGAGCTCAGAAAATAGAAGCGACAGCTTTTTTTTTTCTTCCTGCGAGCAATGCAATGCAATCATTGCACTACTTTTGAGTTATCTCAAATCGATACCATGAAAACGTCACCATACCAGTTAAAATGACAGCGCATGTACGAAATTTTTGATTTTTGATCTTGTCGTAAGAGTGGGTTTCAATAGTTGAACTGAGTGCTTGTGGTGAAACAACTTTGATGAATTACTTTTTAAATAAGAAATATAACGCAATTTTCTTACAAATCAAACCAAGAACATTTTTTTAAAAAATTACAGGTAAATATTTCTGAAAAAAATGTTTTCTTCAATAAATATTTTTAATACGAGAATGAAACGAAAATAAATAATTAGAGAGAAGAAATTGAAAATATTAGTATCACAATTTTAAGAATTTCTTTTAGGGGAGGAGGGAACTAAAATATTTTGCACAAAGAATAAATGGTCTTAATTTTTTTAGAAGTAACATTACATTCTTTGAGAATTTTTCATAATATAATTTACCAAAAGAGCTTTTACAATACATTTTATAAATATAAGATTTTAACTTGTACAACACTTTTTAAATGAATGTAAGTATAACTTAAAACACAATCTGCATAGCACATCGATATCTTTTGAAACAATTAAATTATTTCAAATATGGTTCCCCAAATTAATCCAATACTATTAAAAATATTTAGAAATATGCTAATGAACACAATATTTGATATTTAATGCAATGAATTCTTATGTTTAACACGATTCTTTGTTATTATCTTAAGTTTAAAAAATTAATAATACATTGTATAAGACGAGTTATTTCTCTAGCCAAAAACACGAAGATAATTTTATTAAAGCAGAAATTTAAACAATTAGCATTGAACCACAAAAAATCAGGCTATTATTCATTCATGCTGAGATAACATTTGGTTCAACACCACCCATCTTAACATCTGTTTCTCCTCTCGTTTCGGCTATTTTCTTTTCATTGTCAAATCTTCAACAACGGTTTTGTCGCCCACGTTAAAGAGGACATCGTAGTGGTACATTGCCAGTACATCCTGTGCTTTCAGCTAAGAAATGATTTTGGTCTTCCACCCTTGGATACAACTGAGAACAGGATATAGAGTTCGATGAACACCTACACACTAAGTGTTCAAGATTTATTTCTGCCTCGATTTAAGTTGGTGCATCTTGAATCGTAAAGTTTTTTCCCATGCGTAAATTGCAGAGAGAAATTCTTAGTCATATGTTAAAGCAGCATAAGCTCCCTAAATGTGACCTCATTGGAATCAGATTTGAATATTTTAAAATGTCAACAAAAATCAACTTTTACACAGCATTAAATTTTTTTTATTATTAACTTATACAAAAAAAATTAAACCATATCATTTTATGCACTTAAGGTATCCGACTACGTTCGGAACCGTGATTTTGCAAAAGCGTATAAATGGATAACATTTATGATATTTAGTGTCACTTAGAACAGAAAATGTATATAAAATTGTTTTAAGAATATTATTACAGTAAAAAATTATTTTTTAAGTACAATATTTTGACAAAAAAGAACAGAATGACCAATTTTGAAAATATTCTCCTTTCGTGAAAAATGCTTCTATTATAATGATATTTTACCTGTATATAGCTCAGACCTCGGTACAGAGACTGAACTAGAATTTTTGAAATATATAACTTAAAAGTGGGTTTATCCATGTTTTACGACAACAGAGGGAAGACATTTTAAGAAAAAAACGCCGATAATTATTTCAATTGGTTGTAACTCTGAAAATGACGTGAATTTTTGAAGAAAAAAAATAGTTCAGACTTTCTGGAGAGAAGTCTTTACTTTATATAAGCAAAATATTATTATTTTAGAAGCATTTTTTATAAAAGGAGAACATTTTGAAAAAAAGTTATTCTAAGTTAATTTTTTACTAAAATATTTTATTTAAATAATTTTTTTTGTCAAAATGTCCTTAAAACTATTTTATACATGTATTCTAATCTAAGTGACACTAAATATCATGAAAATTATCCATTTATACGCTTTTTTAAAATCACGGTTCCGAACGTAGTTGGAAACCTAACGGAAACTAATCCATTTTTTAATAGCAGAATGGCTTCGTCTTTCTCATTGTCTAATTATTATATTTGTCTACTGATTAATATTGTTTTACTTCACTTATACTAGAAAACCTTTGTAATCTCATAAGATATTTCATTAACAGGATTATACAAACATCAAATAATGCCCTCCCCCCCAAAAAAAAATCTTTGAATTTCATTCTCGATGTCATTCCTTACATGAAATCCTCTGCTTAAAAGTGATAATAAACGATATCAGATTCCACATAATTACACAATCTGCACATAATTCATGAATTTGAATGTCTTGTTTGAGCTATAGCATTAAATAACTATAACTGTATTAACATTAATTTATTACAATAAATAAAAAAAAAAAAACAAATTTTCCATGAAGTTCGTTCGAAATACTAGTTAAAAATTAAGCCGCGGGACGTTGATATCAGACATAAAAACGTGGAAAAGCGTAAGGAACGATAATTCTTATAATAATTATTTATAAAAAAAATTACCTAATTTAAAAAGATTGCAAAATATCCTTTGTTCAAACCAATAAAAAAATGCAAAATGGAAATTATTTATGCATGAAATAATCAAAACTTCTATGAAATAAAGAATTATTTTATAAAATGGCAATACCAAAAATCAATAAATCATCTTTCCTCTTTTTTCCATGATTCAACACGATCGATCAATTGCAAATAATTTTTTATTATCTTTAACAAATTGAACTCTAAATAAACTTCAGTTTGAAAATGTTAAGCTATGTATTGATAAATTTCTTCTTAATAATGGCAATTAAACAATAAAACAATCATGAAATACATCACAAATAAAAAAATATTTATAATTTAACAATACGATAAAACAAGACAGAGATCGTTAATAAAAATCAAGTTCTTAAATCTCAAAAGTGCTTAAGAACAATAGTTTTTAAAGAAGTCAAAATTATATATAATTATTCGATCCTTCTATCTTAGATCTAACATTAGCAAACTTCGTCATACAATTTTCCTAAAACAAATTAAACTAAAACTCTCACAAATAAGCAGTTTACATACGATAGAAAAATATAAACATCGAGATTCTTTAAATATCATGCAACAACAGGAAAAGAAATAATAAAAAACAGCGTTCTATAAATGTCTCACAGGAAATCATGTTATCAAAAGAGAACCTTTATGACCGTTTATGAATCACTCAGTACGTCACGAATCAAATGGACTGTTTACAGCGTGATTAACCAGAAAGCGTGATAAACATAGTGAATCTCACTGGATACCTGAATGTTTTCAACGTGACTGAAGAAGGTCCAGAAAAATGTAAACAAGGCAACAAAGATGGCGTATTAAGTAAAAGTTGTGCATCAGCTGCTCAATCGTGAGAACTTATTCTAATAACAGCAGCAGATGAAAACAAAGAACGCAGATACAATATTCAAGATTTTATTTATTCTATTTCTATAACATTCTAGAAGCCCTGGATTGGAATAACTTAAATAAGCAAATCTAACACTCATTGAAAATAACCTCAAATATTATTAGATATTAATATCTTTGTCAAAAATAATGCTGATACTTGCAGGTTCGTCAAAGTTTGTAACTCAATTCACACACACACAGATCAAATAATAATTTCCATTAAAATTAAACTTCAAAGCAATAAATATTATAACCAAATGTTAATTGGTTCAAAACTGGTTATAACGCCAGAAACTCGCTTCAAAGAATACATCACATCTAGAAAATGTGAGCACTTGAAATAAAAAAAAAGGGAGGGTTATAATAATTTTCTGGCGTGAATTTATCATCGCCAAGGCATCATGAATCGGGGTTTTAACAATCTTAAATAACATAATTATTAAATAATTATTTGAGACTTATCAGATCAGTCATTTGCTTCACATACAGATTGAATTATGATTAAAGGCATTCATTCTGCTTGAAACTGCCATTACAAAATCTCCGCATACCATCATGTCAGTATTTTTGAATACAACAGCAATACTTGTAATATTAACTTGTAAACCAATTTTGAAATAACGATTTGCAAATGAGAAAATAGTTCAAGGTTGAAATAAACGTACCTGTTCGTTTCACAAACTCAAAATTTTCATCGTCCTAATACATGAAAAGATGATTAGTTTTTAAATAACAGAAAAGTACAGACATATAATATTAATATGCAATGATTAAAAAATTAATGATAACAAAATGGAGAAAATGACATTCTAAGTTCATCAAGTGTAATATGAACTTTTACTATCCCCATCACAAATGGAAGAGGTAATTACATTCCGCATATCCCGAGGATATTGGGTGAAAAGTAGTCTGGACACATGTAATGAACTATCTTGTGAAGAATAAGGACAATGAGGAAAAAGGTTGAACAGGCCAAACATGGTCGGAAATAAAAGACCAGAACCCGGAAGATGACATGGTTTCTTCCAAAAATATATGGAAGTTTCTTTCAAATGGCTATAACACACGTGACTGATAGTCACGTTTAAAGTGAAAGCTGAACAGATTTTCTCCAATAACATTTAATAATCATTTATACGCTCTTTATAGAAAAGAAAACTCAATAATGAAGGAACAGCATGTTCAAGCATATGCAATCAGTTCATAAGATTGCCATTTAACTTTTAAATTACTTTGTTAAAGGTAAGAGCATTTTGCTCAGTTAATATTCGAAAGAACTAATCCTCGTCACTTTACCTCTAACTACTTGTTTCAAAATAGAAAACATTTCTAAAAAATTAACTCATTAAACCATTATCAAAACATACAACAAAATACTTTTATATAGAGCAAATATATATCCATAATGAACCTTAATCTAAGCTTAAACAAATTCAGCCAAAAATGGTAAATAACTTCTTTGTTGAATAATTATTCAAAAGTGTTCTACTTTTTAACTAAGGTTTTAAACCAAGACCGCCAAAGTTATCATAAAATGTTAAAGTCGTACTAAAAGAGCTTTAAGAATTGATTTATTGCTCATTAACGTCGCACTTTGAAACTACACAAGAGCTTTAAGGGAGTTAAAGTAAACTTCACCTTTAGAAATGCTTCCTAACACAATTAACCCGTAAATATTACATAATCAAAAAAATAATACTGAAAAATTCTATCGTATAAATACGAGGAATACTGGAAAAAGTATTTTTTTAACGGTTGAAACTAAATACTTTTTTTTTAAAAAAAAAAGTAAGAGTTGCATGAAAACAATAACTACAGAAAAACCAAACAATGAATTAAAAAACGTATTAGCACTAAAAAAGTTTTCGTTACAAATAATAATACTTAATGAATTGTTCACAACAAAGTTTTTTCAAAATTACTTTTTAAACATAACATCAAAAGTTTTAAAATTTCTATGAAGAATGTTTACCGACGTGCAGTAGTTTTTCTTTTCACTACATTTTACATTTCTTTTAGAAACGTTTGAATGAAACAACTCCCATATTTTTATTAGTATTCAATTGATACATTACCTATTACGACTTATGCTTGAGTTAGGCATTTCAACCAAATAATGAATTTCAAAATACAATTAGAATATCCTACATTGTGTACCACTTTTCCGCTAACACCATTATCAGAGGGGAAAAAATCTTCGGATCGACGTTGTGTGGTTCACTCATCAAACGTATTTTATTACCATATATATATATATATATATATATATATATATATATATATATATATATATATATATATGTGGCATGCAGCCAAAAGCAAAACGCAGTCTCCGCGCGCAGGCGCATTGAATGGAAACTAAAACTGAAACTGTTGAATTTGTGGAAGAAAAACAAAAACTTTAGAGAGAGAAAAGAGAACGTGAGAGGTGCGCGAGCAGGCGTTACCTTCTGAATATGATCGTCAAACTTATCTGTAAAAACTTTTCTACCTTTTTTAATTAATTTTTGTTTAATGTTAAAATAAAATAGAAGATAGACCAACGTCTTGGACCCCTTGTTGTCTCCCACAAATTATGGGGGCTCGGCCGCGATCGATAAACTTTCGATTTTGAACCAAAGTCTGGACAATGAACAACAGCGTCCGTGAAGGAGACGCTCCGCCATTTTCGGAAACTTCGTTCAACCTGTGTAGGGGTTGAATTTTTCAACTTCATTCCGCCTGTGTAGAGGTTGGAAAACCCATCGACGAAAATTCCGCCTGTGTAGAGGTTGGAACTAACTCAGTGTGAATAATCCGCCTGTGTAGAGGCCGGAACTACAATTTCAACTATATTACCTGCGAAGAGGTGAAATCAGTGGAATCGAAATTTTTTCTTCATTGGATACATCGTACGTGCGAGCAACAAGGGAGCCAGAAAAAAAAGGTAGGATCTTTCTAAATTTTTATAAAATGTATAAAAACGCTCTTAAAGAGGATTTCATAAGAGTTGTTGAGAAGCTAAACGGTATTGTGGAAAGTACTGACACTATAGTTAAACTAAAGACTAAAATTGAGAACAGTAGTACATTTGAAAGTGATCCAGATTTCGTTAAAACTTTAATTCAAAACTGTATAGATGAGAGAGTATCGCAAAACGAAAGAGAGGTAACTTCAGAACAAAAAATTGAGCTCGCGAAACTTCAGTTAGCAAAATTAGAAAAAGAAATCGAACTTCAATTGGCGAAAAATAAAGCATTAAGTTTAAATCCTGCAGCTAAAGTCGAAGAAAAACAGTTCGAAACTAACATAGAAAATATGATAAAAAGTATAAAAACTTTATCTCTTCCTGTTCCCACCAGATCTGAAAATTTTAATCTGTTCTTCCAATCATTAGAACGCGCATTTTTAACCAAGAAAATAAATGACGAATATAAATCTGAAATTTTAATAAATCTTCTGGGCGAAAGAGCTCATAACGTCTTACTGTATATTAAAGAAGAGGAATTAAATGACTATGAAAAACTAAAATCTATAGTACTCAGAGAATTCCAATTAACCCCTCGCGAGTGTTTAAACTCATTTAAAAATGCTGTAAAATCATCAGGCGAGACATACATCCAATTTGCTGCAAGATTGACCACAAACTTCCAATATTATTGTTCGTTAAGAAAAGTTAATTCCTTTGAATCTCTATGTGATCTTATAATTTCTGATAAATTATATGAAACTTTAAATAAGGAAACTGCAACTCATATTGGCATTCGAGAAGCAGAAGATTGGTTTAGGCCTATTGATTTAGCTAAAGAGTGTAATATTTATATTTCATCTAGAAGCGGATCACATAAAGAAATTCCTATTACTTATGGATATACCCAAGACCCCTTTAAAAATAGATCACAAAACTTTAAACCAAAGATTAAAGAGAACTATCCCCAATATCATGAAAGACAAAATAAAAATTGCTTTATATGCGGTGATTCATCTCATTACGCAAGAGACTGTGAGAAGCGTTTTAAATTTAAAGAATCTAACGACCACATCCATAATAAAATAAACGTGAATACTTTGAAAATCGAGAGCGAAAAACAAAATAGCGATGAATGCACAAATCTTCAATACGTAAACATTTTTGTGGAAAATCAGCCCGTAACAGCATTGATTGATTCAGGTTGCCAGATCCCAGTTTTAAATTCCTCACTAATTAGAGTGCAAACACCTTCCGAAGAAATCATAACATTAAGCTCATGTTTTGGCGAACAGCGTATGGTAGAAGTTAAACCCATAAATATTTCTCTTAATCAACACTCTCCTAGCTTAAGTGTTGGAACGGCGATATCACCGACCTTGACCGAAGAATTTATTATACATCCCAGTGTATATTCTGAAATAGAGAAACTAGACCACGCAAAGAGCGATGTTATATTGAGTGAAAATGAATCCTCTTTAGGTGCTCATGCTTATGCTTATTCTAGTGCTATTTCTTTTCCAAATGTTTCTGTTTCAAATGGGATAGAAAACTCTAGTTATGATTTGCCATATGTTAAGAACTTTAATACTAGGAATGATTCGAGTTCTCTAATTAAGGATTATAAATGTAATAAAATTAAGATTACTAAGTTAAAATTGAGTATTGTAAGAGAAAAATGTTCTGATATAGTATTGTGTAAGAAAGCCAATGGTGCCATGAAAACGAGTTCCGTGGAATTTATCTCCCGCTCACCTAACCCTTCACCTATGGAACGTAATTATCGACGGTTTGTGTTGCTCCGGAAAATTTTTGAGCCTTGGCAGTAGAAACGAAGGAAAAAAGAGAAATCGTTTTGAACAGACGTCCAGAACTCTACAGAGGAAAATATAGATGCGTTCAACCAAAGATCAACTTGTTGAAAAGATGTTCTTATGCCTATGAAACACAATGTTTTCCTGTGGAACCTTCCGGATGTCGAAGAGGTGCCTTCACATGATGGAGAAACTGTCTAATTCAACAAAATTTTGATATGTTTAATCTCTATATATTTGTCGTATAGTCCTTGTCTGTTCCGTTTTTTTTTTTTTTTTTTGTATGTTTCAGATTCTCCTCTGGTCTCCATGGAAATACCGCTGCGGACAGCGTACGGTCAGAATGGCCGTTGTGGCATGCAGCCAAAAGCAAAACGCAGTCTCCGCGCGCAGGCGCATTGAATGGAAACTAAAACTGAAACTGTTGAATTTGTGGAAGAAAAACAAAAACTTTAGAGAGAGAAAAGAGAACGCGAGAGGTGCGCGAGCAGGCGTTACCTTCTGAATATGATCGTCAAACTTATCTGTAAAAACTTATCTACCTTTTTAATTAATTTTTGTTTAATGTTAAAATAAAATAGAAGATAGACCAACGTCTTGGACCCCTTGTTGTCTCCCACATACATATATATATATATATATATATATTTCTTACACATTCATAAACCCTCTCATTATTTTAAAATTATTTAGGCTGTAAAAACATTTCAAAATGACGTTATAAATTCACACGATTCATATTAAGCGTTTCAGCATTTCGGAGGAATCGATTTTCCTTTTGTGAAACTAAATATATAATAACGACTTGGTTTTATGTGGTCTTTGAATAATAGCCTAGTGACCAAGGTCGTCTGGGTCAAACAGTCCATTTGTATGCACAAAATACATTTTTGTATATTTAGCAGTGGCTGAAGATGAAAACTTTTGATGATTTGGTAAAATTTGGGGCAAATGAGAAAAAATAAAATCAAGCAGAATGACGACAGTATAAAATTTACGATAAGAGAAAAGTCAAAATCCCTTTTTCGGATATAATAAATTTTTGCTAAATATACTTACACACAGCGTAATACCAATTTTTACAATTACAATGACGCATAAAATTTTCTCTAACAGAGAGAGAATAATAATGTTTCGATGACATACGACATTACTTAAACTTGATATTGTTTTGACAATAGCTTCTCAAATTTTTATTCCGACAATTGTGTAACGCTGAAACAAACCAATCGATTTGTGCAAGCGTGTGTGGTTTCTAATCCCTACTCTAGAAAAAATGTTAAAATATGTGAAAATTTAAAAATAAATTTATGTGAAAATTAAAGAGAATATTGGCAAAAGGTCTGTTTCTGTTATGCTCGAGCACCGTAGTGTAAAAGTCTACTTGCCTCCTTCCTATCTGTCTTCTAATTCTGAATCGCAGTCATATCACGAAAACTAAACATAAGTTGGTACAACACTTTACTATTATATATGCAGGCTGAATCGCTATATGCTAGACCTGTTAGCAATGGTTGATCAACTTTATACATACATTTATATGAAAAACAATATATTGATAATAATTTTTATCTGTATAGATATAATTGCTGAATGCAGTGGCGTAACGTACGTATGTATTACGGCTTTCTGCCCTGAACTTCACTCTGCAGGGGTTGTGCCTAATATTCTCCGTTACGCCACTGGCTGAATGAGTTATTTTTGATAAAAATAGTGAGTTAATATCAAAGAGATTACTTTCATACTTTAATTAATATATATGAAATTATTATCCTTAAATATAATAATAAATTTTGTATCCTCTTTTGATAGGGATGTGACTTTTATTACTGCTATAATAACTAACCAATAACAGAGTATTTATTCATCAATACAACTTTACATAGCATAGATTATAATTTAAATAGCAATACTTTTAATAAATAGATGTTTTTAATTTTAACATTATTACAGTTCAATTCTGGAACAGTAACATTATGTATCAATTAAGCAAGAAAATACAATATTCAACTATTAGTCATAATAATTACTTAGTTAATAAAAAAGTTGGTTAACATTTTTTTAATTTTTTTTTTCTTACTCGTATTTTAATGCAATAATGTAAAAAAAGGGGAAGATGGGGACATGAAGCTTAATTTATCCCTATGCGTAAGACAGAGAACAGCAGAAATAATAGTCTATTACATTACTGTTCCTATACTACTTTGTCCTGTAATATCTTCTTGCGTAATGTTTTACTAAAAGATTTATATTGATTTGGTAAAGTATAATGCCCCTTCAGCAGGTCGATAAATGAGTACCAAGCTTGCTTTGTAACTAAACACTGGGGGTTTCGCGTCACCACCTTGACCGGAACGTCAGCAAATTCACCTCAGTGCCCATGGTCACAAAAACAGATGGGCAGAGTTGGGCTTGGCAGGTCATGGGCTGGTGCACCGCCACTGTGTTTAGTTTTAAAAATAATATACGTCACATTTGGCTGCAATTTAATTATTTTTTTCCGAACATTTCCTTCAAATTTTAAATTCAAGGTTCCAGTGGTTTGAAGATTAGATCGATTCAAGTTTCCCTTTACTTAATATAAATAAGATACATATATGTCAGTTAGTATTGTGCGCCACCATCTTTCGCCAATGTTACGGCAGCAATTTGTCTTAGCATCGACTCCACAAGACACCGGAAGCGTTGGGAAGCTATTCAGACCCACAACCACTCAAAAATCACCCAAAATTCATAAAGATTTGACAGAACTGAGTTGGAAGGTTAAAAATCTCTCTGGATAGCATTCTGGATTTTCTCGTTTGGAGTGAGATGAGATGACCTCGATAATCAAAGAAGAGAGATGGTGTTGGTAATGTGTGCTCGAACTGTTCGGATAGATTTCAATGGCGATGGAACAGTGCACGGTACATTGTTTAGTTGATTGATTGATTGAATATTAACGTCGCACTGTTCAGCTACACGAGGGTTTTTGGCGACAGACCACGTAATTTTGAACCATGGTCAAGTGACGTGGACGACACCTGAGCTGGCACCCCCCTCTCCTAACTACCACACCACACCAACGGGAGGACGTTTCAGCACTCGACAGATTTAACGTGCATCGCTGCCCTACACGGCGGGTCTTTAGTGGTACTGGGCTCGAACTCGTGACAAGGCAAGCCACGGTCCGATACCTATACCACTCGGCTACCGCGGCCACCATTGTTTAGTTGAAGTATGAGGTACCCAGTGGGATGCAGATAAAGAAGAAACGGGAAAACATAGTCATCATGGATATCGCAATTAATTCAGCTAACACGAAGGATCATTTCTTCACGGGTTTTCGCTTTCCTCCAGCATTGTCATCGCATACCAAAGAGATTTTTGACTCACCAATTCAGGTAGCATTTTTCAGCTTACTTGGGTCTAATGGCTATGTTTTAGTGCTCAAGCTAATATCAGCACCCTGTGACTAGCAATCATCAAGAGTACCTTCGTGGGACTTATGTACCCCATAGCGAGATGATCCTGAATGGTGCGGCAGCTAGTACTTTTTAGCGTAATGGGCTAAAAACTGATCTATAATGCTTTGGGACCATCTATTATTCACAGTGACAATGCAACTTGGCCACACTCTGTTGTCCACGGCCCGAATGGATTTGGTTTTATTTACATCGAAGGGCTCAAAGTACACGTGCGACACAAAAGCTCATGAAAATTCCAAAGCTTGTATTATTTTAGATAAAGTGACCCATTCGTTAATCGCCGACAATCTGCCTATAATCAAATGCATTTTCGTCTCACCTATAATGCATCAGATTTTTATTGATTCCCGTCGCATCCCTCCTTATCACCGGATGCTTAGATCGTTTGGTTTCCTTTTGTACGGGTACAACAACACAACATCTGCTACAAATAAGCTTCCCCCAATTTAATTGCTATTCTGTTATTTTGTGTGTACGTGTACGCACAGATTTGTGAGAGAAATGTTCTACACACATTTCACTAACTCAGAAAAAGTGAACAATTAATTTATTCTGAAGATTAATACTTATTTAATGGAAACAATAATGATAAACACATTGAAAACACTTTTTTATTCCAGCTCCAATCCCAATGTATTGATTAAATCAGAAGCAGCTTTATAGCTACTTACGTCATAACTTTCTTTTTATTCTAAGCAAAGAATGACATGATTTTCATTTGAAATAAGCCCCGTAGATATTTTCATAATTATTCAATTAAAATCATTACCCGTTATTAATTTCTAAAGGTTTGTTTCGGCACACACAAAAAAATGATTTTTTTGTGATTTAATCTAAGATACACAAATAAACATTAAAAATCAAAACGTAACAATAAATTACTAACAAAAACAAGCGTGTCGTCATATTTTACAGCATTGGAATTAATTAAGATGTATTACTCATGAATTAGTTATACAAGGATAAATAAAAGGAATCGATTTAAAATAAATAATTTTAATTATAACAGGAGGAACAATTAGGTGCACAGCATGAAAAAACCTATTATACAGTTTCAAATTTAACACCAACAAATGTGCTGTTAAAAAACGGTAGCTGAAAAATTAATTTTACAAGATAAAAATCGTTTCTTTTGTCAACGACCCTAGCACGTTTTTCCAATGAAACTTTCTGGCATTCTCTAAACATGGCGATACCAAAAGAATTACTGGATTGAAGCCAAACTAAAGCAAAGTGGCTGAGTAAAATCAAGTGAAAGCAACAAGTTAGGCAATCAAGGTTTGATATTTGCAGGGGCATCATGTAGAATGGAAAGCATCTGGAGATGAATAACTAAAACATTTACCATTACAATGGAATGGTATTGAATGGGGGGCATACATTTTTTAACTTATGAAGTCCTAGTATCACTTGAAGATTCATCTTTTTTGATTAAATGTTCCCGTACTCTTTTCTGATCAAAATGTTATAATAAAAAATGTAAATTTGTTTGAAAAACAGAATTAAATTAATCGTGAAATTAATAGAAATTATAAATTTTCCAAATCAATTAAATTCTTAGAGTTTTTCTAGAAGTTGTTTTAAGGAAGCTAAACATTATACAAAAATACTTATTTACAATTAGAATCATTTAAAATTCTTTCATCAAAACGATACGAAGAAAATTTTTGATGCTCAAAAACAAAGCTGCGTTCAAAAACATACAAAAAAACTGAATGATAAATATAGAAATACAGTGCAATTTTTAGTTAAAATCTAATTCCATAAATACCAATACAAGAATTCCTCGTTTATAGTCAATCAATCCGGACAACAAAGCAGATAAGTTAAAAGCATTCCAAGTAATTTGCAGCGATATCATGAACAATAAAAGGTTTTGTAATTTAACTAATTTTAAATTCAGACAACAACGAAATCGACCTTGATTTTCTAGAAACGTAAAATGTCACTGATGACAAAAAAAACATTATTTTGCTAATGATTTTAAAATATGAACCAATATTAAGCCTAAAACAAACGCTAAAATAAAAAGATTTTTCCTGAAATATTTCATACTGTTTAAAAGACTGAACTTCATAATTAAAAGGCTGAATGAGGTCTTCAGACCACATATTCCTTAACTCTTATTGAAGCTATTTAAGGTATCCGACTACGTTCGGAACCGTGATTTTGCAAAAGCGTATAAATGGATAATATTTATGATATTTAGTGTCACTTAGATTAGAAAACTTAAATAAAATTGTTTTACGAATATTATTACAATAAAAAAATGATTTAAGTACAATATCTTGACAAAAAATGAACATAGAATGACCAATGTTCAAAACATTCTCCTTTTATGAAATATGCTTCTATTATCTATATATATAAAGGAGAAAAGCGACTCACTCACTGACTGACTGACTAATCACGGTATCTCCGGAACTATTGAACCAACAGACTTGAAATTTGGTAGGTAGGTTCCTTTCATGGAGTAGACGTCAGCTAAGAACGGATTTTACGAAGTTCGAAACCCAAGGGGCGTTACGGGGGTTAAGGGGCGTTATAGATAATTATTTCCATTAATAAACTATAAGATGTACAGTCGTGAAAAACTTGGTACACAGATTTCTTTCATAAAGTAGAGATTCCCTACAAAATGATTTTTACGAAAATCTACCTCCAAGGGGCGTTGAGAGCGCTTAAGGGGCGTTATACATAATTATTTACATTTTTAAACTATTTGACGTACAGTCTTGAAATTTGGTAAGCGGATTCCTTTCATAGAGTACAGATCCGCTGCAAAATGGGTTTTGTGAAAATCGACCCCAAGTGGCGTTCTGGAGAATTAAGAGGCGTTATAGGCAATTAAATCCTTTTTTAAACTATTACACGTAAAATCTTGAAATTGAGTAAGTAGATTCCATTCACTGAGTAGAGATCTGTCATAAGATGCGTTTTGTGAAAAACGTTTCCTAAGTGGCTCTCCGGGGACTTAAGGGGCATTATACATAATTATTTCCATTTTTAAACTATTAGGCGTACAGTCTTGAAATTTGGTATGCGGATTCTTTTCATAGAGTACAGATTCGCTGCCAAATGGGTTTTTGTCAAAATCGACTCGTGGCGTTGTGGAAAATTAAGGGGCGTTATAGGCAATTCACTCCTTTTTTTAACTATTAGACGTAAATTCTTGAAATTGAGAAAGCTGATTCTATTCATTAAGTAAAGATCTGAAATAAGATGGGTTTCGTGAAAATCGTTTCCTAAGTGGCGTTGTGGGGCTTAAGGGGCGTTATAGATAATTATTTCCATTTTTAAACTATTAGACATACAGTCTTAAAATTTGGTAAGCGAATTCCTTTCATGGTGTAGAGATCCGCTACAAAATAGTTTTGGGGGAAATTGATCCCCAAGGGTCACTGAGGGGGATTAAGGGGTGTAATAGATAAATATTTCCGCTTTTCAACTAATAGAACCATCTGCTTGAAAATTAGAAGGTATGTTCCGTTCACGGAATAAAGTTCCTTTTACAAAGATTTTTGCGAAAACGGACCCCCAATGGAGTGGGGTTGTGAGGGATTAAGGCGTGTTATAGAAAAATTCCTGTTTTTGAATTTAACTCATTTACTTGAAATTTGTTGAGCACTTTTCTTTATAGTTGAATAGAGTTCCACTAAGAATGGATTTTACGGAAATCAACTCCGGGGGGAAGTGGGGAGAGTTAGTGGGGCGTATTGATAGACAAAATTCCCGTTTTTGAACTGCTAAGACTATAATAGTAAAATTTGGTTTGCATGCTTCTTTTGTTGAATTGGAATCCGTTAAGAATGCTGTCAACGAGGTATTGATGAGAAAGATTCCGTTTTTGCTCTGTTAGATTTAGACTTGAAATTTAGCACGCATGTTTATTTTATGGAGTAGAGATCCACTGAAAGTTGCTTTGGTGGAAATCCACTTGATTATTAGGTTAAGTGAGCGAAAAAAATCTTTCTGCTTCTATTTTAGATATAAATAAGAAATTAGATATTATAATTTATGTTCTTTTTATATCAAGGGGAGAGAGTTACTGCTATAAATATATTTTTCAATACAATCGAATTCTTAATGCTAGATATCAATAATTAACATATATGTAAGCAGTATACATATATACAACATCATGAAATACCCAGTGAAGCGGGTGGGTAACGGCTAGTAGTAATATATAGCCTGTATATAGCTCAGACCTCTGTACAGAGGCTGAACTAGAATTTTTGAAATGTACAACTTAGAAGTGGTTTTATCCATGTTTTACGACAACAGAGGGGAGACATTTTAAGAAAAAAAACGCCGATAATTATTTCAATGGGTTGTTACTCGGAAAATAATGTGAATTTTTCAAAAAAAATAGTTCAGACTCTCTGGAGAAGTCTTTACTTTATATAAGCAAAATATTATTATTTTAGAAGCATTTTTTATAAAAGAACATTTTGAAAAAAAGTTATTCTAAGTTAATTTTTTGCTAAAATATTTTATTTAAATAATTTTTTTTGTCAAAATGTCCTTAAAACAATTTTATACATATATTCTAATCTAAGTGACACTAAATATCATGAAAACTATCCATTTATGCGCTTTTTTAAAATCACGGTTCCGAACGTAGTCGGATACCTTAATAGTTTCAGACATAGTTTCAAACTAATTCGTCATTAAACTATGAAGCTTTGCTAAAAATATCAAGACAAAATTACTTTTCAATCGATATCATCAGTTATGTTTGGAAAAATTGAAAGTGAAGGAACTAAAAATTAATTTTTGAACTATTTATAACAAAGAGAACTTTTAACAAATTCGATATAAATACAATTTTTAATAAAAGTCTGTATAAAAAAAAGAATATGAAAAATTCATTTTAAGAACAACGAAAGAGGGGGGGAAACGCAAAGCAGATGTAAAATAAAGCACAGAGAAAAAGTGCCTCTATAATGAGAGCATTTATAATCAACCGTTGCTCAATGCAAATAGGATGACTACTTGAAAAGAGCATTAACATCCCTTATGATTGGCTCAATAAATGAGAACTAATCTAAATTAGGCATCAACCCCTCTCACAGCACATAAAGAACAAAAGAAATCCTAGCGATGGCGTGATCTCTTGTTGCTAGTCGCCAACTGTGCAAGTGTAGTAAAGCAATGACCTTTCTGGCTATTGTTGCACATCAGTAAAAAAGCCACACGGAAAAACCACTTTTATTCCGCTGTTAATAGAAATGTAATACACATCGTTGAATGGCTCTGATCCGATGAAAAAGTTACCTTGAATGGTTGGTTTGTGTATGCAATGAATACAAGAGAAGATGAAAAGCAATCAGTGGCCTTAATTTAGAATAAAAGCTGAAATTAACGCTTTAAAATTATAAGAAAACTAACAATGCATTCTCCGTTGCGTGGTTTTGTGTCTTTCTGATAAATAAAAATCAACAAAATTACCAAATCAGTCAAGATAATTATATATATAAAGGAAAAAACAAAAGACAGTGCAAACGTTTTTATTTAGCTTTTCTTTCTTTCCTGAAAAGAATCTGGGCGTGGATAAATTAAAATATAATTGAAAATTTAACCTACAATATCAAGTCAAATATTGCAAAAGTGATGCCATGCCATAGTGCTGATTTTTAACATGTTCTGTGCAGCAATCTACCCTGGTACTCTATGTTTTTTATATTTTTTTGTAATACAGAACGAAAGGGTTAAACATTTTTCATATTCCATATGCAAAAAATAATAATAATAATAAATTAATATATTCTTCATGCTAACCCCTGCACTTAATTTCTAGTCGAAAAAATTTGTTCGTTCATTTATCAGACGACATACTGGGATGTATCGGGTTATATGGAAAAAAATCATTATTAATCGGAACCTACCAATGTTGAAAAGATATTCTATGGTATGGAAATTTTTCTAACATATAAATTATTAAAAATGATTATAATAGTTTAATGAGTACTGAGTAGTACAGCATACATTGTAACATTTCATAGCCCTAGCTGTCTCCCCACACAGTCGAAATCAGTCCGATCTAAGCTTTTTTCCGTCTTCCACTTTACCGAAATTTCAACAGTAGGTTTTTTTAACCAGTCAACTGTGATTGACGAGCATACTCATGGAGAAATTGAAGGGTTTTGTGTCATGAGGAATATTCTCGTCATGGATAAAAAGTAGTGAACATTGGTTATTTAAATCGTAATTTTTGAAAAAAAAAACACATTCTCAAATTTTAAAGATGTTTAGAATATTTTGAGTCCAAGCTGAAGTAAAACTAATTAATAAAAAAATATGAACAATTTAAGATTAACTATTGCGCCCCCCATATGCACCGGCTAAAACAGCATATAAATTTGCATAACGAATTTATTTAAGTGCGACGATAATGTTTTTTAGACAACCTTAGGAAGGCAAAGACAAAAAGTCGGAAAGTTGATTGTTTATAGGGTTCCTTTAGGTATGGTCAGCCATGGGACAAATGCGTGACACCAACCAGGCGCTGAGCCCATTGATAACTGCTGGCCCGAAGTTAGCTATCGAGTGGTGTACATGTCAATTGTCTGATGTTAGAACCATGTGATGACAATAGAATAATGGCCAAATGCCGTGCTGCCTAAAGAACAGTTATATTATTGGGGTGGAAAAGACGAGGAAACTTTCTGTTAAGAGGACTGTGATCAACCCTACACAGAGTATCTATTCTAGAACTTTCTAAGAGTCAAGACACAAGAAGAAAATATTTTGTCAGTTAAGAAGGAAGTAAATCAGTACGTGTTTAGGTCTCTTCGTCTGGGAATTTTGATGGTCACTAAAATTTATAAATGTCCATAAAAACTCCAATATGCACATAATATATGTTTATATTAACCAAATAAAAATATTAGCAATAATTTATAAAATATTACCAATTTTATAAAATAAACCCATTTTCTCGATCCAATATTGTAAAAGTGACATTAACTCTGTTATTGACGAGTAAACTCGTCATTGCTCGATTTCCGTGACACACATAATTGTGCGGTCTCAAACGGAGGCGCTACTGTTAACTGGTTAAAAATTTAATACTACAGAAGCTGTTACGTCGCCCATCCAGTATAGTAGTTAGTGACGCTGACGGCGGTACCGTTGGATCTGGGTTCGAATCCCGGGTAAGATATGGATATTTGTGTAGTAATCATTCTCTTCTTTGTGATGTGTGCTTCACGCTTACTTCTATAAAAGCCCCCGTGTTATACTTTGTGGTGCATGGAGTTATAAATATTCTCAATAAAAAAAAAAGAAGCAGCTGTTAAACAAACGTATCTGATATTTTTTCTTGGAACTATTTAGTTGCTGTCCTTTTTACCGCAATAAATGCTAGAAAGTACTAAAATACCTGTTGTTTTCTTATATAAGTTGCTAAGACTTTTTACCATAAAAAAGCTCTAATACCTAACTTTCATTTCTCTTGTGGCAGTCCTTCCTTTCTCAGTGGCTCGGCAGCCCACGGTGGACCTTGGCCTTCTCAAGAAGCCTTTTTAGGCCAGCCTTCTTGCCAGTGTTCTCCAATTCTTAGTTCTCAAAACTAGAAGATCTATTTCTAAGCCATCAATCCGTCTAAGATTTGGCCGTCCCTTTCTTCGTGTGCCAATTGGTTGGGCATTGAAGAATTTTTTTTATTTTCCCCTCGTCTCTATATACCGGAAAACATCTTTTTCGTATAGATAGGTTTTGAAATTCTGAAAAAAAATTCGCGCGATCCACCTTACAACACACATTTTTTTTCAATCTTTTATCTTTGCTCTTTTTCACGTCTACGTGAAATTTAATATGTGTTTTATTTTAAAAATATTTTATTATATTTTTGTGCTAATAAATTTAAATTTCCACAATTTTTTTCTCGCAATTTTCAAAAAATATTTGCTATATAATACTTTTCGTGTGTGTGTGAAACACAATAAAAAAAATTCACAAATAAAAAACGCATAATCGAAGAACTATTAGATAAATTTTAAGCGCACATAGTTGTACAATGCTCAAGGTCTGAATACGAACTTCGCACTTGCTTTTAGAAAAAAAAAAGGGATTTCTTTTTTTATCCTTATAAAAGTTTGATAAATTATACATGAATTATGAAAGTTGATAAAAAAAAGTACATTACCTTCCGCATACAGATACCATCACAACAAACTTTGTGTTTACCTTGAGGTAATGAAACGCGTTTGTGTGTTTCACCTTGTTTTGAAAAGTAACCAAGAAAAAAAAAGCCATATCAAAAAAATATTCGTTACTCAGTTTTCCCTTCAGCATTTGCTAAAGTAAAAGAGGTTGTACCAGAAAGTTAAAATATTGTTAAGTTATCACGGTCTAAATTCAGTCTTTGAATCTTTAAAAAGAACAAGTGAATTATCACAGTAATTCCTATTTTCCATTCTGAGGGAAAATTCAAAAAAGAAAAAGAGAGGGGGGGGGAATGACGGGCACTGGTAGACTAAATAACGGAAATCAGTATTCTAAAACTTTGTTTTCGGCATCAATACGAATTTCCCACCATGTTGCCAGCATATGTATTGGTTGTCATAACATTTTCTTTACCTGATATTGATAATTATTTAATTTTTTTTAACAAATATTTAAAAACATCTTATCATAGAGAACACTTTTTTTTATTTTGTTCTCAAACAAGTACTCTTCTGGAAACTGATAAAGAGTACTCGAAAACTTTTTTTTTTTACTGTTACATATTATCGAAAAGATATCTTTTTACTCTTATTTTTTGTTACGGGGAGATTTTCAGGACATATGAATCTCAATCAAAGTAAGATTCGTAATTTAGCTCAAAATATAAATCCAATTTTGTTTTAATTTTTCTATAACATGGCCGTTTTTTTTTCAAGAAAAAAAATTATTAAAACAATTATCTGCTTTTGTAGAAAAATGACTATACCCATGAAAATCAAAAAAAAAAAAAACCCCTAAAATATTGAAGTCAGATAAATTTTTTTATCCAGAAATTCATCGTGATTTCAGTTATTTCGTTAGCCAGGCATTATTCCGTAAAAAACAATACTGCAATAAATAAATAAATTCTGAATATTTAATTTAAAATGATTGCTCAAATATCTTAAACAAGAAAATGAAAAAAAAAATTGTGTTAAAATTTTTAAGAAAATTTTAAAAATTTTAAGCAAATACAAATATTTAACTACATAAATATAATTTATGTGGTATTATAATAAGGATCAAACACACCCTACTCCAAGAAGTATAACAAAACTTAATGTATTTTAATACGTTTCATTTTTAATTACTTATGTTTAAAAAATCTTCCTTATTAAATTAAATAATTCAAATTTTTTCTAAAATAAATGTTCGATAAAATTTCAACAATTGCTTAATCAACAGAAATTTTAATTACATATTTAAAAGAATGTATACATCAATTTTCTAAAGTTTTAGAGAATTTGTTGCAAATAAATGAAGACAATATTTCTTAAAAATCTTATCTTCAAATATTCACTCTTTAACATCTATAAAATGCACTAAAAACTAATAATGAACTTTTAGTCTAAAGTTATGCTTACAATCAAAACCCTTAAAATTAATGTTACAATCATTATTGCTGTTGCTTTCAGGGTGTAAACAAAGGTTTTACTGGACCATTTTAGAAATATCCTTGTTCTATTTTTAAGTAGGAAGCTACGAACAGATCGGGCCTTTCTTAACAGATTACTTGTGTTTATACAAAAAAGGACCTGCATTCCAAATATATATATTCATTTGTTAAACCAACAACACAGGTCTCCCCCTCCATTAAAAGTCTAATTTCCTCGATTAAAAAATAATTATCTTCCTTTTTGGTAAGTCTGATTCTCACTTCGTTTTTGAACCATAATTTTCTTTGGAAAATTTTGATTTGATATATTAATTCAACCGGTAGCCAAGAAAAAAAAAATACTATAATACTTTAAAGAAAAATAAATTATCAGAACAATTTTCTGAAACTATACAATGCAGTTTTAGATTAAAAAGACTATATAAAATAATTAAAACCGGAAAAAAACTTACCGGAAAAATGGATATTTCAGATGAAGAAGCCTACAGAAAACACTTTAAATCCGAGAATGCGAGTCCGTCCAAGAATGAAAAAAAAAAAAATCCCGAATTCAACTAAGAAAGGAGAAAAAAGGACTTAAATTACATTCGTGAAATAATATTTTAGAAAAAAATAATAACGAAGAATGATAGTCATCAATATAAAAAAAAATTCTAAAAATTGCATGTATTAAAAAAATGTAATTTCCAATTAACACTAATATAATTAATATTCCGCTAAGAAGAATCTTTAAGATGTTTTATTAAAAACCCTAGAATCAAATTTTCACTGAACATGATATTTACACATTTGGAGTTTGAAGGACTCAAATTTAATTATATGTAATTTCGAAACAGTTAATAATTATCTTTTTGAAATGAATTCAAGTGATAAAAAAGGAGTATTCTATTTAATCTAAGAGTACTTTTTTTTATTTATATGACATGCGTACCGTAAAAGTGGCATTACTTTATACCAGAAACAATGATGAATTATAATAAAATAAAATAGAAAAAAATAAATACTTTGAAGGGGAAAAAATATTTTGTTTTTCTAATAGAAAATCTGAAATACTATCAGAACGCAAAAAAAAAAGCGTCAACAAAAGAAAAATCACTGACAAACCATCATAACCCTTTACACCTAAATTTAAAGACAAGAGAACTTCAACAGGCAGTTTGAAAAGAGAATACTTCAGCCAGAAACTCCTAACTAATTTATTTCATCTTTTTTATGTATTCAATAAATTAAAATCCTGTTATACAAAACGGCAATGAAAAAAAAACACAGGAAAATAAATTTCATCTTAAACCTCTGCCGTATGCCTCAAATAATATTATCAACCAATTTCAGAATGTTTTATTTCTATCGACAAGGCACATTTTGACGTATTTGAAAATTGATTTGTGACTGCGAATCACATTTCACATATGCCAGTAAAAACCATTAAATTTTTCATCAAAAACAACATTTATAATCGAGAAACGTTTTAGGATTCGTATCTCGCTTCTGCTTCCTTCGTAGAAATTAGAACTTAATTTTCCAAATGAAAGTCATTTAAAATGTTTTCACACGATAAATTAACCTCAATTGAAAAAAAAAAAAAAAAGGTTCCACAATTTGAAACGGCTCCAAACGATTTTTTTAAGCAATTCTATGCACGCACACACACAGTTAAGTCTTAGGAATTAATGGGGGTTTCTTTTGCTATAGTCATTAAAAGATTACATAAAAATTACTGTGAATCATTTTTTAAAAAAATCTGATATTATTTGCAAATGAAATATCCATGTACTAAATAAATGATCTAATGTACTTAAAAAAATGTAGAAATATGTGTTAAAACAACAAAAATATCATGTGAGTGTATGTGAATGAAAGAGATGAAAATTAAGAAAAAAATACGAGAAAAATCTTATTTATTCTGGCAAAATTTCAGGAAAAAGCACTTCCTGCGTTTCGATAGTAGAAGCAACACAAGATGTCAGTCCTGAGAAAAATACAACATTATAATTTTAATAAGAAAAGTATTAAAATTTACTTCCATGAAAAGTTTACTTGAATCGTTAAAATTACATCACTCTTTAAGAACAAAATTTTAGCGCATACGGAAATAAAATCAGAAAATAATGCCCATGTTGAATTTTTAGCCTCCAGGAAAAATCATGGTTACAATGTTTTATCACGCAAATTGCAATGCAGAAAATATTTCCATCGATAAAATTCATTCATCACTGTAAAAATTCTTGATTTTCGTAGAATCATTAAATTAACTAATTACAATCCATTTCGAACTACTTGAATTTATGAATACTTAAAAAAAATTTAAAATTATGTAAGCAAACGTGTTGGAAAAATTTAAAGTATTATATTTCTTTTATTTTTACTATTTAACAACTAAAGACATGTTATGACAATTCTGAAACATTCATTTTAACAATGCTTCTGCCGTTATAGACAATTCTGGAATTCTCAAATACTGCACTGACTAATTACATCGATATAATTCTGTCAAATTTTCATAATTCATGAAAATGAGCTATAAAAATAAAAAAGGAATATAAAAACAGAAAAAACCTGGTTTGTCTAATACTATTTCTTAACCGTTATTAAACATTATTCATATCTTATTCCTTATTTAAATTCATCATTAATAAAAGTGAAAACAAATTTAAAAAGTTCACAGCGTTTCATTTCTTTTAAGATGTAATTTCAAAAGATAAATTATACATAGCAAGTCAAATAAGATAACGATCAAATTGTCAAAAATCAATGAATTAAACACGCACAAAATAATTGTTATAGATAATCCATTGTAATTAAATAAAGAAAGATGTTTTCTATAACACTATACTTCGAAACAAGACAGTATTTTAATTCATTTTCAATTATAAGCGTAATTATCAAAACAAATGCAACTATAGTAGTGTGAATACTTGGTCTTATCTTCCAATTAATTTGAAACAAAGGGCCTCCTGTTTCCCCTGTCAAAGCCTCAGAATACCTGAAGCTAAGCCAAGTTTTATATAATGGTTTTGTGCAATACCCCTACAAAACGAAGCCTTATAATCTTGTACATCAACAGCTGATAGCTTCAAGAATCCAAACACATAATGGGAAAGTTTTATCTCTTTTCTGCGAACAGTAACATAATTGAATTATTCTGTAACGAAAGTATCTGTAACACATTGCATAACACGCGCTTCTCTCTCGTTTCTGCAAACGTGATGTTATCAGATGGCTGTTGTCCTTATCGATTCAGGGTCAGCATTTGCTTCACAACATCCGACTCTACTCCGAGATACCATTACAGCCATAAAAAAACATTGACGTCACGTGAACGTCTCTTGCATCCGACTGATAAAAACACATGAGCAGAACAATGTTATTCTTAAAGAATGTATATATTACGTTATTGTACATTTGCACCTTGGTGAGTGATTGTATGATTAAATTAACGGATCTATCAGATAAATTAATTGTAAAAGTCGAACGAATGACACATTTGTTGATAAGGATAACCTTGACAATCGCCGCGAGATATACAACTCAAGTGCCACCTTTTTGATAAAATTCAACTCGATTTTGTTTTTAAGACACTGATTTCTTATCAATGAATTTAGAATAATATTATTATTTTTTGTTTTAAAATGTGTCATCTTCTTTATGTCTCTTTGCGTGAAAACATAATAGAAAGGTCAGAAATTATTCTGCCATTAACATGTTTCAAAAATAGTTTATTTTGGAGAAAAAAATTTCAACATTAAAATATTAAACTAATTACGGGGTGGACATTTAAGTCATTTTGGGTTGACTTCCCGTAGATATTCAAGTTTGGCTGACAGCTTGCAGACGAAATCTACTGACTATAACTACAAGAACTACTTTAGATGAAAATGTTTTAATGTGTTTTGAATTACTTGATACTAAATTCATCATTTGATATTATAGTTGTGGCTATTATAATTAAGTTTGTATCTTGCGCGTTTTGCTTTAAACGTGGTCTTAAAAGTTTAAGGTTTTTATTGTAGTTACGTTGGTAAGCACATATATATTTCGTATTTACTATTAAGTTAACATAAATATTGTAGACCTTTTTCTTAGCACACCATCAGTGGCGCACACAAGGGACTTGGTTTAACTTTAGTTAATCCACTTAAGAGTTGTATATCAAAGCACTAACAACAGTTTTATTATTCAGAAACTACAAAGATGACGAAAATGATATCCAATTCAGTAATTTTTTTTCCAAAACAGAGCAACCCCGTTTGTTAAAATTTTCAAACTCCGTTACATTGAATATCCATTGCCCTCCTTATTTTGCCTAAGAGACGACAGTCCTCCTTTTATAGGTTCTGTCCTTCCTCGAAAAGTGTCCTCCTTTTTGTCCTCCTTTTCAATATTTTAAAATTGATCTGTTAATCTCTGTATTAAGAGATGAACCAACCATGTTTCCAAAATGTTGTGAAGAATCGTTTGAAACAAATATCACAGGAAATAACAGTTTTCAGTGGTATTTTTTTACTTGGTCTCAAGTAAAGTGGGAAGGTATAGAAAATTACGTTGAGTTTTTATCGAAAGAAATGCCTGATATTAAAATCGATGACAATTGTCTGTAGTAGAAAGAAGACTGAATGTATATTTAAATTCTAATAAATTAGAACAATTGGAAAATCAACATGCTGAGAAATTGGTAAAATATGGGTGAAATTACTTAAACCATTTAAAAAATGAACACATTCCATATAAAAATGTCATTATTCTTGTTGAATTTACGTTGTGCTGCCCTGGAACTAATGCAGCAGTTGAAAGGGGTTTTTTTCAGTTGGTAATGATTTTTGTGAAGCGACTAGTGAGAAATCAAAATTTACTGCTAATATTTTAGCTACAGTACTTACCGTAAAATTCAGTATGAAGGATATTTTTGCCCGAATTTTTCAATATAGTAGAACAAAAAAAAAATCAAAAGATAAATACTCTTTTTAGATGATAATTAAAAAGAATGTAAGCGTAATTAACGTATTTTTGTTTGAATAAAACGTTTCATATATTTAAGTTGTAATTGTTTCTTGAATTTTTCGTCCTCCTTTTCATTGTAAAAAAAATGGTCACCTTATATTTTCGTATTTGGTGAAATTAAGACCATGATTTACAAGTCACCGATTAGTAAATCAAGACTTTTACCCACGTTACCATGGCCTATTCAACACAGCGAAATTAAGTATAAAGCTTCACAGTTTTCATTAAAAATGTATCCATATGTACGATATAGAACATGGGAGTTTTTTTACAAATATAATTTATGATTTTGAAGTGAGCAGAATGTTTTATATGATGCCAATTCAATTATTGTTGTCACACACACAGTAGGTACATTTCATATAATCATATTTTTATAATTGGCTACTTCCATTATCTAACCATAAATTTTAGTCTCTGTATCTAAAGATTAATATGTAAGGTGAAAAGACATTTAAAAAATGAGGAGCAGCTTTTTAAAAAATATTCAACTGAATTCACAAGAAAAGAAGCTGAATTCATCTCCACACAAAAGAAATAAACAATTTTAAAATAGAAAAGGTAGGATATGTTCAGTTTATTTCAAGGTTAAGAAGGTTCTGTATGAGTAATATAGTAAATAAAGTGCCACAGAAAAATAAATTTAAAACAAAAGAAATATCGCTTCCAAGAGCTTTTTCTTCTCAAAAACAAGTTTTATGATCTGAACCATTGTTCGTGGAGCGTCCCGTGTTCAGTCAAGTCTAGACTCAGAGGCATTGCATAAAATACTGTCAATGAAGTTTTGGCACAGGAACATACCTTTTTTTCTCATACCACAAACAGAGAGAAGTACCTTGAAATACATCATTCATTATACGAAGAAAAAAGGCTTTGATGGTTCTAACATCTAATAAATCATGTTTATGTAGGTAAACATCAAACAGACGTACTACATCAAGCATTTTTTTAAAAAACTTTGCATTTGAAATATGTATTGAAATACAAAAATGAAAGACCATGGTGTGTGCGCGTGCGTGTGTGTGAAATGTATTTGATAGCTAATCAGAAACTTTTAGCTCAATTTAAGTAGTCAGTATTCAAAAGAAATTGCTAAACTGTAGAGATTACGAAAGATTTTTTTAATTGTTCTGCAATTTTATATGCGAAAATATCCGTTAAATTTCATCATTTCATGATTTTATGATTTATACCATTGACCATGCATTAATATATACAATATTTGGACATAATTCACATTTTATAATGCAGTAAACCAAATCACACAATTTTAATATTCTAAGTATAATTACAACAGAAATATCAGACAAACATTGCTTAGTACTTTATTATGCTAGAGTTCTGCTTTTTAATAACGATTACTAATATTATGATTTGATAATATGCCTTAATTTTCATGAACCAATCGCTCAATACATACACAAAGAACAGCTATCATAGTGACATTTTTTCCCCTTGATTTTAAATAAATATCTAAGCAAATAATATTTTTGCTAGCGATAAGATCTTTATCATAAACCCTATTTTGAAAGATTAGATAACAATCGCATTATCAGTGGATAAAATCTTCACATTCTACACACCCAGCTGGCAACGTTAAAGTTGCCGTTTTTGGAAAAATAACAAAAATTCAGCTTTAAATTTTTTAAAGAAAAAAAAAATCTGCTTTGAACGGTTGTTTTGAAAAAAATAAGTACACTCATTATTTTATCTAAAACCAACCTAGTGAAATCAATCTCTTATCTAAAACCAACCTAGTGAAATCAATCTCAACAGTATGCTGATATTCAAAAACAAATAAGAAAATTCCCAAATGTAAAACTGAATAATACTCATGATTATATTGGTATAACAAAAATTATACCAACTTATTTTTATAATGCAGCTCCTCGTTAAAACCGAAAAGTAAATGACATTTATTTTTTAAAAAATGTAGAGAAAATCAGCTTCTTATCCAATGGATTATATTCGTTTATGAAAGTTAATTAATACAACCCGTCTGCATCACAAACCCATTGAAGAGACAGTACTTCAGAAGTTTAAAGATAAAAGTATATAAGAGGCCCTATATTCTACAAAAAATTTTCACTAAAATAGACATCGTTGAAGCATTCTATATATAATTGAGGCAACCATAGAAACCAAAATAGACCCTTAATAATCACTTAAACCGTTTATTTTCAGCCTACATTTCCCTTTCCTGTCTCCTATGAGTAGCTATCACACCTTGAAAAATACCCGACTTATTTATATAATGAGAACTATATATAGAAGCTATATCCTACTATAAAAGATACCCTTTTAACCAACTAGCACAGGATTAGATTTTAGATCAAATAGTGAAATGCCACATTAAACCGATTTGTTAGTAATATAGTAAGCATTCTGCACAGAAAGAACAGAAACAAATCTTCATAGCTTAAACAGAAATACATTTTATAACTGTATTTTTAAAATGAAGCAATTGCAAATTTGCATTTAAAAATATTTAACGCTTGCTCAACTGACACTAAATAGTACTACCATTTTTCGTTTATTTAGCAAACGAAATTTTTCAACTAAATTAGAATTATCTTCAAGTGGAAATCATGAACATGGCGGGAGGGAAAAAGCTTTAAAGACTACACATTCTCTGCTAAACTAAATACAGCATTTGACAACAAAAACAATGTGAGACAGACATGTTACAACAGGTGTTGTATGCTAGTATTTCCTCAATCGAAACAGGCAGTTGAACCAAGCCAACTAAAAGGCGCCAACTGAAATATATTTCTGAGAAGAAAAAATATATTACCATATATTTTCGTATAAAGTGAAGAATTTTTGGAGCTTTGTTTAAAGTAAATATAAAAGCCTGTTAAAAAGGTCGGCTCATACACGAATCCGCTATCTCGGAAGAAAACTTAGTTTAAAAAATCTTTTCTACATTTTTTAAAGCATTTTCTATTAGACAAGAGATTTTAATCTTCTTAATTTTCGGTATTTCGAATGGAACTTTTATTCTAAAAGAATAAAAACTCACAAATTCCTTCAAGGTCAAGGTCAGAATCCAAGTTTCCGAACTGTTCGCAAAATTCCCATTTACTCACTGGAATGTCAGAACGCATATGACAGGGATGGCGAACCAGTGGCAAGCACGCTACACAATAGTTTGGGCACGCCAGCGATCCAAATGGTTTGCATTTTATTTAAAAATAACAAAGTTCACTATGAAGTATTACGAACAAACGCTTGTGATTGATCGCGGGGAGCACACTCATTTGTTATAGCCATGCCTTAGTTACGTCGTGGACTACAAATCCTTGTATTGCAAAGTTTGTCTACTCAAAGCCTAGTCATTTTCATTAACACAACTGTATTTACAGTTTATTTGTGTTATATTTACGATTTTTAAACTGTTATTTAACATGTCTAGTTCAGCAAAAGAACAAAAAGTGTAAGATGGTAAGCGTAACAGAGAATTTCAAATTTGGTGAATCTATAAAAATATGATATCTTTAGTAAAAGCGACAAAGTGGTGTGTGTTTTATGTTCTGGAATAGTGGTATGTAGAATATATCGTCTGTAAAACGCATTTTCAAACAAATCGCAAATCCTCTTATCTAAAAAGTGAACCACAGCAAAAATAATTAATTGCTTAAAAACTGATTGGCAGAAGACTCCAACTGAGCATGCATTCTACTCAAGTAACATGTTACAACTGTAATATAAGTTATTTGTGATCCAATCTGCAACATAAGAAGTCAAACTAATGTTTACTTTAATATGAATTATATGCATAACTAAAGCATTTACAACAGTACAGAGTACAAAAGGTATATTCTCGTAGTAAATAAAGAGTTTTGTGTTGTTAGTATTCAGTTTTATTATTTACCCAATAATCACAAGTCAAAATTATTTGACGGCACATCTATACCTTATTAAACATTTCTTAAGAAAAAAAATGGCACGTTGATCCATAAAGGTTCTCCACCCCTGGCATATGATCACCATGCAGCCAAGTTCTTCATTCAGGGGCATGAAACATAGATCGACGATTAAGTGTCGTATACGAATCTCTTCCCACTCATTTTCGAAACAAAAAAAAAAAAAAAAGGTTTGCACAAAATGGTAAATGGCGCGTAAATTGCGGTGTTTTAATCCCAAATCGGAATGTATCTCCTCATCAGAACTGTTGAAATTTAAATTAATCCCAGTTGAATTAATTTAGAAAAAATAAAGTACAAAGTTTGACTAACACATAACAAACACATATACAAATAAAAGATATATATATATATATATATATATATATATATATATATATATATATATATATATATATATAAAGTGTGTTTTAGCGCTTCAAAGAGGGTTGCCAAAAATAAAACTATTGTCGCTGGGGCGTTACATATCACAACAACTTGATTGAAAAATATTCCAGCAGTTACTTACTCATTAGGCAACCCTTTCACCCTTATAGCTTCTTCGTTTTAAAATTACACACAGGAACTTCTTTTTTTTTTCAATTCAGTGTAAAAAGTAGTTAAGAATTTAGGGTAAATATTTGAAAGAAAAACGCACTTTCGGCTTCATGTACCGATCAGTTTATATTCGGAAAAATACGCTTTATAAACATTAGCATCAAAAATGAAAATGACATTTGTTTACTAATAATATTTGTAGAACAATTTTTACAGAGTAAAAAAAAGCATAAAAAATTTCGAAATTGTAAAAAATTGTTTTGCGAAGCAGATTTAACAATACAAAGAGAGATAAACATAATACATTTTTACCATCAAGATTATTCCGCTAAAACAAAGTACAGTAACTAGAACAAGTGGCGTACACAAGAGGGGTCCTGGGGGTCCGGACCCCCCAAACCCCCCTTGATTTTTTTTCCGATTGAATACAATTTTAAGTAAATAGTACGAAAAATTTAATTAAGTATTTGTTGTTAATGATTAATTTTATTAATTAATGTTAATTATTTATTCAATAATTAATTTTTTACTGTGTTTTGTTCCCAACAATCAACAAAATCAAAAAGAGCATGATACAAGAATAGTGAACTTTCGCCCCCTTGGAAAAATTCTTGTATGCGCTACTGACTCGAACTATAAATTAACGTCACTTGTTGCAAATATTATATCGTTGGAGAAAGTGGCGTAATGGAGAACCTCAGCCTCCCCCCCCCCCCGAGTCAGGTTTTGTGCCCAGTGGGATGTTACTAAGGGTGGCAAGACCATAGCATAACATAGGCTTTGAGCCCTCTAGAATCCTGCTTGCCCCCTGTACGTTACGCCACTGGTTGGAGGGGTTATGCAGAGCACCCAACTCTCTCGGGCTTTAACCTCTATTCCAAGGATGTTTGAGTGACTGTGATGAATTATAATAGCCCATTACAAAATAAAAATACTTGAACGTTAAATGCAAATATAGTTCTTTTTTTATTCATACGAATCCAATTAAGATTTAACCTAACTAATTCTAATTTTCTTTTTGGATCAGCTTTCAAACCTCATTTATCCATCAATGGTTCATAAAAAAAGCTTTAGTCAAAACTACTACTTTTATTAAAAAAATGGATACATCATTCCTTATTGCCTTTTATCTGTTAACTGAATTACCTCTCAGGAATATAGTATGTCAAAGAAAAAAATAACCTATTCATCGCTATTATTAATGAAGGAAAAAGAGAATCTATTATTCTATTCAGAGTACGGAGATTAATTTTTCATCTGTAGATGTAAAAATCGATGAGCTAAGTAATGAATAAGCAGCCGTTTCATTTCCTATGCACACGAAGAAAATAATTTTATACTCTTTTGCACTTCATGGAACAACCCGCATGTGGATGCAAACGATTAAGTATTCGCCAACTAAACAAATCTTCAAATGCTATTTACGAGAATAGCAAATTTCTGTTTTCTTGTCTGCACGTGTAAAAACTACGTGAAGATAAAATAAAATTTTACGCGAGAGAAAATGCCGTGAAAGTGATTCACCTACTCCACATTTTTTGGCACATACTTCAGAAACTTGAACGTAGAAAACTTCTAAAGGAATTACGTAACTATTAGAAACAGCTAACGTACATTTTTGCAAAAGTTGCAAAAAAAAAAAATAGTGTAGTTAAAAGTTCTAAAATTTTAAAATATCTTGAACATTTTTCATACCGTTAAAAAAACGAGTTTATTTTTACTATTTTTTTCAAATGTCTTCAAGGTCTACGTTCGAAACCGTAATTTTGAAAAAGCGTATAAAGGAATAATTTTTTTAATATTTAGTGTCACTTGAATAAGAATATTCATAAAAACTATTCTAAAAATAAAACAAGAAAAAAATTATTTCAAAGCAATTTTATCAGCAAAAAATAAAGAATTTGTTTGTTTTCAAAACATTGTCCTTTTTTGAAAAATGAAAGCTAACATAATTAAGACTTCTATAACGGGATTGAACTAAAATTTTTGAACCATGTAATTTAGAAGTGGATTTAGTCATATTTTAATTTTTCAAAGAGTAAAGAAATTTAAAAAAAAACACGAATTATTACAATTGATCAAAATCGAAAATAATGTTAATTTTTCAAAAAATCTAGTTCAGGCTCTGTAAAGGTCTTAGCTATTATATATCGGCAAAATATTATGGAAGCATTTTGAGAAAGTTTCGAAAATGTCATTTTTCTTCCTTTTTACCAAAAATAGCATTTAAATATATATTTTTTTCTTGTAATAATATTCTTAAAACAATTTTATGTGTAAATTCCAATTGAACTACCGACACTAAACATATAAAAAATTATTAATTTATGCGCTTTTTCAAAATTATGGTTGTTTCTTTAAGTACAATGTATTTTACTTTTAGTATAATGTAAAAGGTGTACAACTTTGCTTCCGCCGTTTTGCAATAGATGGCTGTAGCGGTAAGTGGAAGTCGAAATAAATAGATCGTAGATGTCATACAATAAGCTTAGGTATTTGTAAACATAATGCCATCGAAATATTAGTCGATTTGTGTCTGCATCATAAAGTTATTCTCGATTAAACATGTCAGCTTACGAGCCAAATTCTCGTCATTTGCGGGAGGTTTTAATTTTCTGCTTTAATATGAAGAAATCTGCGGCCGAGGCTCATCGAATGCTCTCAAATACCTATAGTGAGGCCGCTATTACTGAAAGAACGTGCCGAGAGTGGTTTCAACGCTTCAAGAACGGTGATTTTGAAGTCAAGACCAGCATGGCGGTGGAAGAGAGAAGGTTTTCGAAGATGCAGAATTGGAGGCATTACTTGATCAAGACTCGTGTCAAACGCAACAAGAATTGTCAGGATTATTGGGAGTGACGCAACAAGCCATTTCAAAACGCCTGAAAGTCATGGGAATGATTCAGAAACAAGGAAATTGGGTGCCGTACGAGTTGAAGCCGAGAGAAGTTGAACGACGTTTGTTTGCTTGTGAATAGCTGCTTGCAAGGCAAAGACGGAAGGGATTTCTGCATCGCATTGCGACTGGGGACGAAAAATGGGTTCGTTACGATAACCCCAAGAGCAGAAAATCATGGGGATATCCCGGCCATGATCCACGTCGACGGCCAAATCGAATATTCACGGTTCCAAGGTCATGCTCAGTATTGGGTGGGACCAGCTCGGCGCAGTGTATTATGAGTTGTTAAAACCGACTGAAACAATCACAGGCGATCGTTATCGAACGCAATTAATGCGTTTGAGCCGAGCATTGAAAGACAAACGGTCGCAGTACAACGAGAGACATGCTAAAGTGATTTTACAGCATGACAATGCTCGACTTCATGTTGCAAAAGTGGTCAAGACAAACTTGGAAACGTTGAAATGGGAAGTCCTACCACACCCGCTGTATTCTCCAGACCTTGCTCCCTCGGATTATCACTTGTTTCGATCAATGGCACACGGCCTGGCTGACCAGCACACTTCCGGTCTTATGAAGAAGTAAAAAATTGGATCGATTCGTGGATCGCTTCAAAAGGTAACCAGTTTTTTCAACGCGGGATTCGTACGCTGCCCGAAAGATGGGAGAAAGTGGCCAGTGATGGACAATACTTTGAACCATAAATGTATAATCAGTTTTTTACAATAAAGCCTCGAATTTTGGAAAAAAACGGCGGAAGCAAAGTTGTACACCTATTAATATAAATCTTTTTTTTTTCTTTCCTTTTTTTCTTGTAAAAAGAATGTTAATAAGGGTATAAATTAAAATTACTTTTACATTATAGCAAATATTTGAGATTTTTTAAAGATGTTTAACAAACATTAACTTATTCGGTCCTTTTGGCAAAAACAAAAATATAAAAGAACTGTCACAAAGAAAATAGTCACAACAAGAGACAACAGACAACAAGAGACACAACTTAATATCCACTTCCGAAAGAAAAATTTTCCTTCTTAAAATCTTCCAAAAAATATGGCGATTGGGCAATATTTATTCAAAAGACATTAAAATACTAATATTTGGAACGGAACGTGTTTCCGTAACTTTCACTACATTTTAATGATCTGGTAAAATGAACTTTATGTTACCCAACCTACTCCAGACGTAAATACTTTTTTGTAACACCCAGTAACACAGAAGGCGAAACGACCTTGACCAGCTACATACTTTATAACGACTAATGCTATAAAAAAAAAGAACGAAAATATTTGGCTGAGTCCTGAAGAAATGGATTAAACCTGCTGACTTCCCTTCTTAAGACATTTTGTATGCAACGCATATGTCCAAATAAGGACTTAAACAAAATAAATAAAAACATTTTTGCAATTCAGAATTGTGTGTGTGTGTGTGTGTGTGTGTGTGCTTCCACATACAAGTACTGATTTGATGTATCATGGTGCATGCTTATATTAGTTATCAGAAAAGGAACACTTGCGTGTGGAAGAATACTATGGTTATTCTTCTTTGACCTGTGTGCTGTCTTGTACATTCTTATAAGTGTCATTTAATTTAGCGCTTTATGTCAGATTTATAGAAATTTGGTATATTACATACACATGTATAAAGGTAGAATTTTTTCCCAAAATGTTTTAACCAAGAAGCAGGGACGTTTAAAGGTATGGGAAAACTGGGCCCGGAGCCTCGACCACATTGGGAGCCTCGTCTCGTTCTCAACTCAGCCTTAATGAGATCATTATTCGAATCATTTCAACAGTCAAATGTTTTTCCCGGTTTTATTCTCTGTGAAACTCGGAATTTCGGACAACATGTCAACTGGCTACATGTGATGACCGTTATCCACGCATAGGCCTAGGCTTACCATCATTAATCATTCAGTCAAAAGAAAGCAGCGGTCGAGCTGGATTGTGTGACTGTAAGTCATGCACATTTATTTGTTTCGGGTATTGTTTGTTCATATATTTGACAACATATGTTAAGTACTGTCAAGGGTCTTAGGCGAGGCCCACATTTGTGTTAGAGCCCAGGGCCTCAACAAGTCTTAACCTAAAAATGTTGCTTTTCACCTTGCTGAGTGAAAGGAATAAATATTTTAAGAATATCTTCCGCTTTCGCTAAGTACCAAAATTTTTTTTAAAAATTGAGAAAGTTCACGATTTGTAAAATTATTTAACTTACGAATATCATAACACTGTTGTTCTGAATGTGAAGTCTCGGGGATGATAGTGATTGTTTATTAACATTGAACTTAGAAGCTACACGATAGCTATTCGTACGATAGGACCTCGTAATTTTGAATTTTGGTCAAGTGTCAAGGACGACAGATTTGAATGAATACCTCACTCTCCAAACTTCTACACCACGCAAACGCGAGGACTTTGAGTCACGACAGATTTAATGTACATTAGCCCCTCTACACGATGGATTTTCAGTGGAACCAGGACTCAAACCCACGATTCGGCAGAAACATATGCCGGCGATGAGTTTGCGACCATGATCACTCGGCTACGACGCCTGCGTGAAGTTTAGGAGAAAACAAAAACAAAGATTATGCTATTTAATTCAAAATATTTAGCATTCGCACTAAAGTCTTAGAAGGAAAAACACGCCAATTTTTAACTGGATTCGTTTACCTTTGATAAACAAATCTTAATAAACAGAAAATTTTTTTTCTTTCCATTATTTATTATAATTGAGAAAAATGTTGCTTAAAGCGAGATTTGTTAGCAAATTCAAACGCATTAGAGGGGGTGGATACCGGAGTATCATGAACATTTAACATTCTGATTTTCAAAAGTGCTAATAAAACTCACATTACAAAGCAACATGCGGGCTATTGGCGCGGACTTCATATTTCTGACCCACGGTCAAGTGGCGAGGATGAAATCTGAGCTGGTACTTCTCTCACTTAATTACCCCACAACGCCAACGGGAGGACTTTAAGCCACGAGAAATTTAACGTGCATCAGCCCCTCTACATGACATTTTTTCATATGAATAGCCATTGGCATGAGATCAATTCAAGTTGCTATTGAAACAGAGACATCCTTCGCCAGTTCGTCAGTGTTATTCTGACATTCAAGCAATCGTCAAGAACTGGTAATGTAAAATTCTTCGGTTAACTTTTTTGCTTCATTTTTATGTTTTTTAATATTGAGTATTAAAGTCAAAAAATGTGTAAAAAATAAATAATAAATTAATATAGAGATATAATAAATCCGTTAATAGAAAGAATTTTCAGTCCCCAATATTCGAGAGATAATCTTAGTAATTTTCGGTTAAAATAAGCTTCTATCTTACAAATGTGTTTAAAGTTTTGTCTCCAAGAGCTATATGAGATGCAGTGACGTAACGGAGAACATTTGAGGCCCCTTGCAAAGTCAGGTTTTGGGCCCCTCCCCCCGCGATGCGGGGTGTACGTGACGCCACTGGTGAGATGCCACTACGCTCCAACAGCAAATGCGTGGGTTTTTGTAAAATAGTTGAAACGGTGGAGTAAAAAATTAAATATCTTTCTGAAAATGTTCTACTTCCGCGGATTCCCAGAACAGGATGGTACAACTAATTCACATTTTAAACTAAAAATAATCTATTGCGTTGATATAAACCAAGATACATTCACAAAAAAGATTGACATGTTGAATCTGCTTTATGTTGTAACGACATATAAAAGCCCTATTGGAACGCGCACTTCATTTGTAGAAAAAAATTCAAATTTGTGTTAATGCATGATTTCAATTAATTGTCACTGTGATAATATCAACTAAATTCTATTAAAAAGTAACGTTTTATGTATCGGCAAAAAAAACGCATGAGTAAGATGAGCAACAGCTAAGATCTCGTCATCTGTCCTACAAGAATTATGACACGATAAATGACTAAGATACAGATTTCCGAAGCGTCTCTCCGTCATACCCAAGCGGTAGAACGCTGTGTCAAATTAGTAATCAAAGCATCTCGAAATGCATGCAGGGCTAAAGTAAGATAACTATGTTTTATAACAGCAGTTCTTAAGCTTTCGATCGCCGATACCCCCCTCACCTTTATGTATCAACCTCGGGATCCCCAAGAATTTGAATACCTCCCCCGACTCTTTAACATGGTTGAGTGATTCAAATGTAATCGTTACCGTATTGGTACGCTATGAATCCAGTCCTTAATTTTTGCACAAATGTTTCTACATTTTTTTGAAAATACATAGTACGCAGTAGTAATGGCTATGTAATTATAAACAGTAAAAAAAAAGAGCCTGTGATTTAAAATTCTTGATCGAAATATATATTCTAGCAGTTTTTTCTTTTGGAGCAATTTAGTGATCTAGTTTAGGACGGACATCTTTCAATTTTTCCATGAGGCCTTTCAAAGTCTGTACAAGGGGAAAATCTTAACATTAAATGGGAGACCGTCGCGGACCCCCAGGGGACCACTGACCACAGTTTAAGAACTACTGTTTTATAATAAGTCCATGTGTAACGTTAAAAATATTCGAAATGAAAAATATATTTATCGCTAGGTTAAAAGTTCAAAAGTCGAGAAAATCACCAGATATTACTAACTTACAAAAAAAGAAATATATATTTTAAGCGAACTATACTAACTTAAAATTTATGTTTCGTTCTTGCTGTTCCATAAATTCCAAATTTCACATTTAAAACAATACCGTTGACATTCAAGAATTAAAAATTACAACACACAAATTGACAACTAACAAAATTTCTCCATTTTTCAAAAATTAAAGCGAAAGATATTTTCCTTTTACAAATTTACCTTCATTAGCAGTTGCCTCTTCAAATCACAAAATCTTCTCTTGTATTTACAACGTAGTAAAGAAACTTCGAAAGACAATCTATTTTTATTTTATTTTAACTGAGCAAGTTCAGCAGCAAGTTCTGATTAAAAATCATCAGTACTTCTAAGACATGTCGTCATTGAACATCTCAAATATGTGACATGAATAGTTCAGCGGCCCTAGAATGTTCTCTTTTGAGAGAGTGTTAAATTCTAAATACAGCAGACACGTATAATGATGCTTGAATGTTAATTGCAGAGCTCAAAACACACGACACTGTGGATAAATTATCGACAAAAAAAATTCCACGAACAAATTATAGAGCTGTCTATTGAGTTATACGATCTTATCAGTAAATTAAAATTACATTATATGTGTATTCATTATATGACGATTTCCTGTCGTACAACTCTTAACATAACAGCATGGATTAACTTACGATATGTAAGCTCCATTTTATTCTTTTTCATTAACACTGTTAGGAAACATTTGAACAATTTGCTTTTTGAATTAATAAAAACATGATATCCACATGATGATACGCGATTCATGTATACGTATATTACTTGTATTAATTCCAACAAAACGGGAAAATATTTACAGCTCTTGGTCTTTCATGTGAAAGATTGACAAAGAGAAAATCTTACAAAATTCTCAAAGCAGCATATTGCTTATGTTAAGACAGGATATTCTAGAAATTATATTAAAAACCACTACATTTCATTAACATTTCTCTCTCGAATCCTTTTTTGTTTGTATTATCTCTCGTCTAACAAAACACTCTTATCTGACCTTGATTTCGACATCAGTAAAAAAGACAACTTACAGGAAATGGTACTATCATCCGAGGCATATAGTGAATGTTTTTTTTTTATGCATTTAAAACATTGAAAATAGGCAGGATAACTAAATACAAATCGTACATACTGATGTCATTAATATTAAAAAAGAAAAATGTGTGTGTGTTGTCCACAAAATTATAAATCCATTTATATATATATATAATTTTTTTTTCAAGAATACTTTTAGAAATTTAGATCGTCTTTAGATCGGAACTCATTGCTATTAGTGGTGCTCTCTCTCGATCATTCTCTCAACTCTTAAGGACAGTATCTGGATTCTGCCAGACAGCAGAAGCTCCATCCAATATTTGAATAGGCCAAAAATTATGGACAGTACTAGTCTAGATATTTTATCCAAATTAGTTAGGCTTGGTCAGAGGAAACAAGTATGTCTCCAGTGGATTCCATCACATGTGGGTGTGCCTGGGAACGAAGCTGCTGATGAGCTGGCTGGCAGGGGATGTGATCTCCCTAACCCCAGTTCCACTGTCTTAGCCCATACGTAAATTCCTTCCTTCCAAAGAATTCAAATGAATTTGACTTGGCAAAACCCTCCTGCTCACCACTGGTATGCAGCTAAGAGTTCTAGCCTATCTATACAGCGCAGGAGTTCCAGGGCTCATCAGACGGCCTTGGCGCGCTTTAGAAGCGGTCACCTGCGTAGTATGACTTTTGTGCAGGGGGTAAAGTCTTTCTTTACCTGTCCCTGCTCTCTCCTTGCTTCTCCTGCTCATCTTCTGGACTGCTGGGGCATTTCCCTGCGACAGTTGTATGAAGAGCAGAGCCTGGTGTGTGAGACTATTACGCGGAAAGGTCAAATGGACTTGGTGAAAGGGGATTGGAAACAACAACACAACACAGAAATTTAAAAATCCAAAGCATTGACAAAAAAAATCGGAATTTCCCATTTTTCACCAGTTGAAGAACACAAAACATGATTCTTTACTTTGCTTAAAAATATTTTAGAATTGAAATTTTCGTACAAATAAATATGAATAACTATTATTAGCATGTGAAGAGAACAATAAGCCTGAGAAGAGTTTTCTTTTTTAAAAAAACTAAAGAGCTCAACCTCAAAATTTGAATTATATATAAAACAGTTCTTTTCTTTCTAAAACACACCAATTTTACTAAACTTTTAACCACAAAAATGCCTCTGCCAAAAAATTATGGTTTTTTTTTAATTAAACTGTAACAATAAAACTTAAACCATATTTTAGTAAACTATATTGTAGTAAACTATATTATAGTAAACTATATTATAGTAAACTATACTGTAGTAAACTATACTGTAGTAAACTATACTGTAGTAAACTATACTGTAGTAAACTATACTGTAGTAAACTATACTGTAGTAAACTATACTGTAGTAAACTATACTGTAGTAAACTATACTGTAGTACACTATACTGTAGTACACTATATTGTATATATTATAGTGAACTTATATTATAGTAAGAATCTTAACATATATGTAACATGCCTTACAGAAAAAATACTCTTTTAATTAATATAACAAAGCTACACCAAAATTCATGACATTACTACAAATAGAAATGCTCAAAATTATGTAATACTTTAAAAAAAATACAAGATTATTTGATTTTATATTACTTTAATTTGACTGTCTTATAAAAAACATCAATGAAAAGATTTCGATAAGTGCACATTATATATGAAATATTCAATACAAATTATAAGCTACACAACAGAAACCTAATTTTTGAATTCATTGATGAATAATTGGTTTTGAATTAAGAATATTATACAACAAGATGAGGATAACAGCATAACATCTAATAAAATTTAAAGCATAATTAAACAAAAATGAAATGCCACAGGTAAGCTTTCAGGTCGAATTCAAATTAAAGCGCAATAGATAATTGAAAACATACAATAAATTTGTGATCCATTACTTTTCAAACACACTTTGCTAAGATGCTTAGTAAAATAGCAATAGATCTCTTAGTCAAAGCAAGATAAAAGACTAATTATGTAACTGAATTACAAATTTACATCATGAGCTATTTTAAGAGATACTTTGAAACCCTCAATTATTACTAAAATGCAACAGAAACAAACAAAATACAAACAGAGAGATACAGAAGGATGAAATTTGGGAATTCAAACCCTCTTCATAGAACAACAAATTTTTAATTGTCAGCACAAAGATGACAACCTATTGCTTTCGTCTAAGTGATTTTTAAAATATAACCCTCCCCCATAAAAGTAATTTATACATGTCACTGAACACATGAAATTATTAGAAAGGAAACATTTTTAATTGCTCCAAAACAAAACAAATATATATTTTTACACAGCATACATCTTATGCTTAAAAAAATAGCAAGGCACATTGTAAAGGCACTCTGTTCAACAAGGAAAAAACAAGTTTTAAACATGTTCTAAACATGTAATAGCAATTTTTCATCATTTTGTAATAGGAGTATTAGCATAAAAAACACATATATAACTTAAGAATAATAAGAAGGCCCACATAAATAAACATGCAAAAGCATGTGAAGTACTACTAAAAAATTCAAGTAAGAGAGATGGAGACTGTCCTACGAAACCATTCAAGATTGAATATTCCCTTTCTGGATTGTTTGTGAAATATAAACAGCAAAAATTAATATTTCACAAAGCTGTAAGATTTTACTCTGTATAAAATAAAATTAGAAAACTAAAATCTTACAAACAGGTTTCATTGTCAATAAAAATTAAAACAAAAATATTTCAATTATTTTTTTTAAAAAATTGGTTTGCAGCATTATAATTGATGCTGAAGTTTATAAAGCATTATAAATACTTAAATAATTTTTTTAAGAAACTTGGGATTAATAAAATGCATTTCTCCTTTGTATTTGATAAAAATGAACCCACAAAAATTTTAGAGTTGATGTTTATTAATGTTGCAATCAAAAGAAACACAAGGGTTATTTGCAACAGACTTCATAATTTTGAACCAGGATGAAGTGATGAAAACATCACTTTAGTACCCTACTCTCCTATCTTCCACATCTTACCAACATGACATTGATAACAGATTTATTGTGCATCAGTCCCTCAATGGCAGGTCTTCACTCGTATTTGAACCGACAATCTGGTAGAAACAAAACTAAAAATGAATTCATAAGTATGATTCTGAAGATGAATAAAATCAAGTCCTTAATTTAGAAAATAAGGAGCAATCTTTTTGACTGTAGTATTTGATAGATTCTCTAATGTTATTAAAATAGTTCTGAAAAAATTCTAGCACAAAACATAAAAATTAAACTTAAAATTGTGTTTAAAAAAAGTTACTTAAAAAGTATTATACTGAATTTGAATTCAATCACACAACACTTAAAAAAATAAATTTTTTTAAAAGAATATTATTAACAAAATTTCAAATGTTATACCAAAATTCTTAACAAGAATTTTAAGTAAATGCAATACTTATTTACAAAAACCTTAGCACTTTTGAAGGATCTTAAATTATTTATATTTGGAATGTGAAGAATAAACATATTTTCAATGTGAAGAATAAATATAATTTTAAAAATAACATTTAATCATTTAATAATTACAAATAAAGAAATTTAAAATAGAAAGAAGAAACTTGGATTTAATTAAAAATTAAACCTTTATTTTGAATGTCATAAATGAAAAATATTTATCAAAATGCTAATTTTGAAAAGGAAACTATAAAGAAGTATTATTTTTACTTGAATGTAAAAGAAAACAGCATTTCACAATTCCAAATAAAAATGTAGCAGTAAAAAAAAATATTACTTTTGATGTTTTAAAAAAATTGCAGTTACATAGTTTTTTTAATTAAATCGAAGAAAGACAATGATTTGTAAAGAGAAAAAAAAGACTTGGCTTTACAGGCCAGAAGTAAGCTAATTTAAATATATTTAAACATAATGCCCTCTTATACACATATACTTAATAAAATAAGAGCTCTCTCTATAAATATAAAGCTACTTTTAATAACATTTACAAGTAATTTCCAATCTAAGCATTTTAAAAGTATTATCAATTTAGAGAAATACACAGATTAAATGGACAAATTAAGAATTCATACATATATCAATTTGATAACAAGTACAAAAAAATACAACAATCTGATTTTTTTTTAAATCCCATGATTTGAATAATGGAAGTATATAAATGATAAGAAATTTGTTTTATTTTATGCAACTGAAAACAACTAAAATAAAATATAATAATCATAAAACTGTTTCTGATAACATAAGTATGTTTAAAATATTCATAAATTAAATATGTAAATTCGATTAGCAAAAAAAAACTAATCACAGGTTTTGTTTACGAAAGGATAAAGAAATGAATTTGTAATACACTTACATGAAAAGCTTCCAAATAATAGTGAATCTTCCACCAGATGGTTTGATAAATTAACAAACTAGTTTATATTTGTATTTGAATGTTTTTCCCGTATTTAAATTAATAGCGACGCGCGACTTACAGCAATTACTTTAACAATAGTCCCTAAAAAAAAACTCACACAAGCCGCTTTACCCACAGATGACAGCAGTAGACATTGAAATGAGTTGAAGTAAAAACATTCTGTAGGTGGTTAGCAAATTATTTTCAAGCAGAGCCATCTATTGGAATATAAAAGAAATATTTGAAGCACTTATATTTATTTTTTTATGTTTCATTACAACTTTATTACAAAACTTTACATGAAATTTTAGAGGAATATTTAATTTTACTATCCTTGTAGTAATTATTGCAGTCTTTTTTATAATGCCTAGATTTACTTGCTTCGAAATTATTCAAATATAAAATGTTCTGAAGGAAGCATGGCCCACTTTCATTCGATTTACATGAAATACTAAGACTTTTTGTCCTATGACACAAAATGTTTGAAGTTTCATTTTTCAGTCAGTTCAAATATTGTTTTTTTAGAATATATATTAAAATATATGCTCTTCAAAATACGATTTATGACTTTCTTACGGGAATGAGTAAAACTGAAGTAGCTCAAACGCTGGAGTAGCTAATTCATAGTTGACACTGTATAAAAATTCCTTCCTAGCCCCTTTTTAGATATAAGAACCATGTTAATGGGACTGTAATTACAGATGTTGGGGGGGGCTGTGTCTTGGGAGCCCCATATCATTGATACGGTGGCAGTCTCTAGATCAACGGTGTTTAAACTGTGGTCCGTGGACTCCTGGAAACCATCAGCACTTTTCTAGTCACATTTAATGTTAAGAGATTTCCCTCTTTTACATACTCTGAAAGGCCTCGTCTAAAAATTGAAATATGTGCCATCTTAAACAAGAACTAAATTGTCCTCGATTGGTTTCGGGGGGTCATTATTAGAACACATGTATTTCAATCAAGAGTATTAATTCAGTTGTTTTTATTGTTTGCAACCACTAGCCATTTCTACAGCATAATTGTTTTAATCAGATGTTTACTGTTTTCTTAAAGGAAAAAAGGAAGAATTTAAACAGTTGGTAAAAAAGTAGCAGAAGCAGTCTAGGATTCTCGAGGAACACCTTTAAATCACTCCGCCATTGTGAAGGGAGAGGGGGCAGCGGCGATCAAAAGTTTAAGAATCGCTGTACTGAACAGCAGTCTTGTTTCCAACTTGACTCAGCTATATACTGATTTGAACTTTGTAATGACAACTCAACCGGAACTCTCCAACCCAATAAAATAAAGAAGCAGTTCTGGGTTTCCAACATTCACGTTAAAAAAAATTATTCTAGAAATGAGGTTTTTCAAAGTTTCTCAAGATATTTTTGAAAAAATTGAAGAATCGATAGGAATTATAATTGGAGAGTAGAAAGCTTAGGAACAACTGGAATTCTATGTTTCCTCAAGGAAGTCTAGATCACTGAATAAGCTAAAGTATTCGCTTATTACAAGTGCGAAATTTTTGTCAGGCACAAATTGTATCTCAGAGCCAAAGGAGAACTTTTTGATAGAACTTTTTTTTATCACTGTCGGTCCTTCCGCTGCCGATTCATGTTGCACGATTCCATGAATATCAAAAAACAAAGTTATTATCACCTTGTTTTCTTTCATACCTGTCACATTTGTTTCAGCCTTCGAATTTTCGTTGCTATGGCTATGGGGTTTGTTTTCTGATTATACCTGTACATTTTTGAGTTACCTCCAATTACAACAGTGTTCAGAGATTTAGGATTAATAATAGTAGTTTCCAGCAGTCAGTGGCGTACATGAGTGAAGATTAGTGATTCAACCCCTCCTCATGGACCAACAGATTTTTAATATCATAGAAATTACTTCCAGTAAGTATTGCAAACTTTCAAGACAAAGATTTTTATGCAGTTTGGGCTCAAATTTCGTTCCGCTCTAATTTGTACGTAGTTGGTGTGGTGTGGTAATTAGGAGAGGGGGATGCCAGCTCAGGTGTCATCCACGTCACTTGACGACCACGTCGTTTCAAATTACATGGTGCGTCGCCAAAATCCCTCGTGCAGCTGAACAGTGCGACGTTAATATTCACTCACTCACTACTCTGTACGTAATCAAATCTCGTCAGAAAAAAGAACATTGCTCCATTCATTTCTCCTCCAGTTCACATGCTCTGTTGCCCACTCCCTGCGGTCGCGACGATGCCTTGGTGTTAGTCTAACACATACCATCGGTCGGCGAGCATACAGACCTACACCATGGAGCCGGTTTCGGACAGTCTGAGTTGAAACCATGGTGCCAGTAGCCGAGCGAAGGTGTTGTTGGAGAAGAGTAGCGTTCATATTTCGGTGTCTCCGAGCCGTTAATACTAAAAAACGATCTTCATTGGGCCTTGTTGCCCGTCTACGACTTTGTCCTGGTCTTCGACCTGCACTTTCAGTCTCCAAAAAATGGTTCCAGATCCTCTGGAAATCACACTTTTGACACTCCAATGGCTTGCGCTACTTCGGCTTGAGTTTGGTCCCCTTCTAACCTACCAACAACTCTCCAAGCTTCTGAATCGGTTAAATGACTTCGCTGAGACATCGTACTCGTCGAAGCAAAGCAGTCAATGAATGCCGATCATCCTTGTCTTCATTTCAGTTGAAAGTCAAATTTCATTCGCTGTCGCTGAAGCGACGTTTTTGACGTCGAATTCAAAATTAGCATACTTCACAGTTTGAAAATCAGAAAAATTTGCATTTATGATTCTCTTCTTCCATTTTCGGCAAAAAAAATTTCGCTTATATCTTTATTTTATATAAAACTTACAATATCCTTTAATTGTTTTGAGCAGTGTATTTTTTTATATATAATAATAGGATGAATTCTCGAGATTTTAGAATATTACTTTTGAATAAGTGGAAGAGTGGTCATAATGCTGTAACACCCGAAACATTGAATGTCACATTTGAAGACAGCTCAAAAAAAAGAACGTACCAATCGATAGTGGTATACAAAGTTCGAATTTAGTGATGAGATTCTCTCGAATGAATACTGGGTCAGACCGGAGACAGTTGTGAACAACGAAGTCCTACGATCGATAGTTGAACGAAATCCCGGCAATACTATTAGAGACTATGCAGAAGAACTAGGCATGACTCCTGCAACCAATTCCCGTCCCCTAAAAGTGGTTGGAAAAGTCTAAAAAATGGATAAAGGGATTCCTCCTGAATTGAATTGGAATAAAAATAAATAAAAGGTTTGAAACACACACATTTTCTGTAATTCTTTTCGCCACCAAAACGATGCATTTCTCAATCGAATTGTGACGTGTGAAAAAAAGTAGATTATTTACGACAGCGTTTCTCAAACTGTGGGGCATCCCCCCTAGGGAGACGTTATATCCCTGTAAGAGGGGCGCAGGCTTATTGAAAAGTCGAAAATAAAAGATTTAAAATAAGTTTTAATTTACTGAAAGGAAGCAAAACAAAATATATTGTGATGTAATAAAAAATCAAGTACACATTTACACTGAAATAATATACTTATAAATGTATCAGTACTTCACAATGTTTTTGATAGTTAATTTATCAATATTAAATTAAGAAAAAGTTTAATAATTGCTAGTGCCTCTCATGGACTTATGTACATAATTTAATACTTATTTTGATAGTTTGTTGGTTTGTAATTAAAGTCTTATTATAGCTTTAGTGTCTAAAAGTATATTTTTATTGCATTAAATACATTATTATTGTATGGGAGGGGCGATACAAATTATGATAGAAAATTGGGTTGCAAATATTGAAAGGTTGAAAAGCACTACTGTACGACAATTGGTGATGTTCAGTGCAGTTCCTGGATGCCAACAAAACTCCACAATACTTCTCGAAAACAAAACTCAATCAAAAGACCATCTGTTCGGTGGTCTTCCACCAGTTTGATCCACCCCAGCTTTCTAAAAACAAGCGAAACCATCGCAGGTGATAAGTATTGTAATGAAATCGACGAAATGCTCCAGAAACTAGCACATAAACAGCCGGAAGGGGTCAAAAGAAGCAGCCCAATTCTTCTTAACGACAATGCTAGATCGCGTTTCAATGATCCCTCGTTGAAAGTTGCATTCGTTGCGCAACGAAACTCCAGACCACCCACCCTATTCACCTACGGATTGTCTCTTTTTCACACATCTGGAGAACTTCCTACAAAAGAAATACTTCAGAAATCCAAGGTATGCTGAAACCGCATTCAACGAGTTTCTAGCCTCCAGAATTGCTGAATTTTATGATACCAGCATAAAAAAATTTGTTTCCCGTAAGAAAAAGTGTATTGAAGCTAATAGTTCTTATTCTGATTAATGAAGTTTTTTCTATAAAAATATATACTCAACTTACCAATAATACTGCACCGACAACCTACTTAGATCAACCAAGAAAAAATTTATTTTAGCTACTTTTTATTAAACAGTTGCAATTAATATAAATATGTATATACATATAACAGAATCACAACATTAAGTGGTAATCAATTTTTATCAATTATCATTAAAATATCTTATGCCATCCAAATCAATCGCGTATATAAAATTTCCTTTCAACTGAATGCTTTAACACGTGAGAAAAAAAACCTTTTCAAATTTTGACATCAGTCGCCAAAATTGTCGCTAAGTCACCAACGTGGCTGTATTTGTATTTTTTTTAAATAATTAGTTTTAATCGATTAATTTTTTATTAATTATAATTAAATTATTGTATTGTCATCCAAAATAATAATGTACATTACATTTCAGCTCAATTGAGCGCTTTAAAATGTATTTTATTAACGATTGAAAATTCCACGAAGATAAATAAATAAATGAACAAACAAATAAAATATGTATAGAGATCGTGAGCTAATAGTAGGAATTGAAAAAGACGTAAGTTGGCGTCGAAAATTGATTTTCAGCCAAACTGGCCAAACCCGGTCTTTATTGTTACGAAAATGCTGACGAGGGCGATTCACGCTTTTTAGCGTTTTTAATTAATATCTTTTCAAATAATCTTTATATATGTAATTCTTCTGTGCGTGTGTATGTAACTGAACTCCTCCTAAACGGCTGGACTGATTTTGATGAAAGTTTTTGTGTGTTCCAGTGGACTCCAGAATGGTTTAGATTTATACTTCGGTTTAGAAATGTTTATTTAATTAATTTTTTACTTATAAAATGTTGATCTTGGAATGTTTTACATTGGATCCGGCAGACTGCGCTAAGATCGCAGTATAGAATATTCAAAAATCTTTTATTATAATTCAAGTTGGTCCCGACTGTTGTTGCTGTGATCTTTTCAGGAAAATATTTTGTCACTTCGTGTTATTATTTTGTTGAAATAAATCGTGTGTTAATTAAATTATTATTCAGATGTAATTAGTGTTTGAAATTTTACTCAATTTTACTCAAATTTTACTGAAAACGGTCCAGATTTTGTTAAAGCTTATTCATAAAAATTTAGAATTTTTGAATTTAAGATGTGTGTACAGGACAACGTCTGTCGGGTCCTCTAGTATATATATATATATATATATATATATATATATATATATATATAATGTTCCCTCTTTCATTATTTTCCATTAATTTTAGATAAATGTACAAATATTTTTGTTTTAACAAAATTGATTTGAACGAATTGCTTATTTTTCTGTTGAATAACATTTCACTCGTTGCGGATTCACTTAGTACGGTACTTTCGAAGAACTTATAAACCGTACTAAGTGAAGTATCTCTGTATTTGAAATGAAAATTTTTAGGTTTGGTGTATCAGTTCAATTAGTTGCTAAGTTTGATGTAACTCTTCATTTAACAACTATGAATTTAAAAAATTCACTAAACTTTGAGATATTGAACCTATTTTTGTTGGTCCATATCCTTCTCGGATAAATGGCAATGTAAAGAAAACTGTAGAGATTGAAAAGGCTTTGCTTCAGAAAGCATATAATGAAAATAAAAGATTTACTGTAGCCTTGCTCGAGTATGTAAATATACCTATTTAAGTTATAAATTTATCTCCTGCACGGTTCATATTTCATCATAGAACGGATGCTTAATTGCCTGCAAATGGTAAATCTCACAATACTGAAATATTTATAGATGTTGTCCACAATAAAAGCAATGAGAAATAAAGCAAAAGTTTTATTTCGATACGACAGCAGTGGAGAGACAAGAATAAATTTAAGTCATTAAACAAAGCTGGATTGTGTTTCCTTTAAACACTTTAATAATTTGAGACCGAAGGTCTGCTAAGCTCGAAGCCTGAACTGCAACTGATTTTTCACGCCAAATTATTTCTTACAACCCAAATGACGGGCGCCTTGGCGGTCGCCAAATTAACAACAAAATACAAATGGTAAAGGTAGCCTTAACAAGCAGAATCCCCAATCCTCAAAGATTGGTGATTAAGTGTTCCTGTACAGAACCACAGAAATAAATTGTGGAGTGAGGGAGTGTTTATTCACTTTGCACTCTAAAGCAACGCGAGAGATATTGGTAAAAGATCTCAAAATTTTGAGCCACGCTCAAAAAGAGAAGGAGACACCTAAGCGAGTACTTTACTCTCCCAAATCATTCCCACGTGAGGACTCAAAGCTACTTTAGGTTTAACTTGCATTAGCCCTTCTATATGATAGATCTTTAGTGACATCAGGACTCGATAGCACCGAATACGAGTTCGTGACCATGACCACTGGGCTACCACGAACACAACAAATTTGTGAAAACCTGCTACTGTAACTTCTAAAAATAATTCAAGATCTTTTAAGATTTTACCACAAATTATTTATACACCAGGAATAGAAAATATTCAACTCTTTCAAACAGTATCCATAATTCTATGGTGTAAGTATCTCAGATTTCGTATTTCCCAATGAGAATAGTTACAGTGAAAATTTTGTAAATGAAAATAATAACGAAGAGTATTCAAATAACAGAGAAGGTTGTTCAGCAATGCATGGGTGCATCTGTAAGTGTCCGTAACAGGAGGATGAAACATGTCAATATATAATTAAATATACCGTAAAATCCGTCGTACAACGTGCACTTTTAACACAAAAAGTAAAATCGAAATTTACGGATGTGCGTTATACGCCGGGTATAAAAATGATAGCTTCAAAAATAATAAAAAAAAGAGATGTACATAAAAAAAAATTTAGAATTCTACAAAGATCAGAATACCGTTTATTTAAAAAGAATGTCATACCTGTCATTATAGTCTTTTTACGAACATTATTAGTACGAAAATAGTTTTTGTGCCGAGATCATTTAATATGTCTGGTAATGTTCGTATTTTTCACTAAGTAGTGTTCTACCATATGAAATACGTTATGATGGATGAAATGGTTATGACGAAAAGTGACCACTGTTCTGTATATAATTCTATAAATTTCAAAATTAGTGTTATCTAAATAAATCACTATCAATAAATACAAGCTATAGCTTCTACGAAGGCCTCATGCGGCTTACCCACTTATTGGATTATATATTGTGTCATTTTTAAATTTTGATAGAAATTATGCTACACTAATGTCATGCATTTCCTTTAAAGCGCCTTAAAAGTATTCAGTGATGTTTGTGATATTGAATACTTTTGCAGTGTAAAAAAAAATTATTTTTTTCCATATTGTAGCTATTATATATACATATTTATAAGAAACATAAAAATAAAATATTTAAGTGTAACGAAATTTTCTGGAGGAAAACAAATCAAATTCACTGGAATTATTTCGCATTTACTTAATGCACACAACAGAGCATTTACTTAATGCACGCAATACACGAGAATTTTGTTAAAACACATTGCGATGTTTTTTTCTGATAACAGGGGCTTGAAATTAAAGTAAATTAATTTGTTTCTTTAAAAACTTTACTTAAGGGGAAAAAATAATGATTTTCATTATTTTTAGCTACAATATGCATTTTATATGCTTAACATAATCTAGTCATAAATTTTAAGTTCCTACTTTCATTACAAATACAATATTATAGTATCAGTTATTTTTAAAAAATAAAAAATGCATTTTATTTTGACTCGAAACTCTGAAATATTTTTTTGTTTAAAAAATATCTATCACATCTTTTTAATAATTTGATTTTAAATTTGCAGTTTCTCTTGACTAATATAATTCCGGTTTATGTTATTTATTTAGAAATTTTATCAAAAGTTTAATAATTTAAAATGGTAAATTAATTTGATCCTGTAGTTTGCTCAATATCTTTTAATACTTGGAAAGGAAACAGATTTTTTCTTATTATTTATATCACTAGATGACACCACTAGCGTTCAATATCTTCGCTAGGTTAATGAAGTCAAGGTTTCGTTCTAGTTCCATGATTTGTAAGTTATTCGCTCTTTGGCGATAAGCTCTACTGCATTTTCAGTTTCAAAATCTGCGTCACTTCCGCATTGAAAAACTGCACTGTGTAAAAAGTAGAAGTGTTAGAACTATAATAAAAGGAATTAAAAAAAGTACAGCTTCTGTAGATATTTGGTATATATTGTACAAAATTAAGCAAAATGTATTTGTTTCTTAACCTTTCCGAAGTATTTCCAAAACGAAAAAAGAGATGCAGCATTGAATTTTTATTTGTTTTGAAAAAGACGATAAAATTAAAACGTAAATGTCTTATTTATTTTGATGTGTTCCTTTATAACAGTAGATTTCAGGTACGTAGTCTTCAAGTCGATGTGAATTCTTCGTTGTTTTTTTCTTCTTTTTTTTGCAAAGTTTTACCTTAAATAAGCATAAGAATTTAAATTAAGGTAAAGAAAGAAATATAAATTTCCTTTTCTCGAATTTTTTTAAAATTTAAAACAAGAGCTTTTCTAGTATTTAAAAATGTATTATTGACAGCATAACGCGAATGGCTTTTTATTTATTTATATTATTTTTAAATATATCATTCGTTCGCTCTCAAAATGAATAAAAAATTAATGTCTGCATATTGTGTCCCGTTACACATCTCTTTTATATTAAAAATAAGTAATCATCTAAAGTACATTGCGTGCCATACTTCTATCTATTGTCTATTATAAATAAAAGCACTCAACATAATATACTAACACTTAGTAAATATCAGTATTTCTTTATTAAGAATACTAATACTAAATATTAGGAGAAATTCACAATCTCACTTGTAGATTTTTAAAAAATAATCATTAACTTGCTAAAGAAAGGAAATCTTGAATTTTTTTACCTGAAGCAATTCACATCAATTATATTACTCATTGTTATATTAAAAAACAAATAAGATTTTGGACGTGCTTCGTCTTCATCTACAATAATAAAATATCGCGAAATTTTATGTTTTGAATAATTAAGTAAAAGTAAATTCTAAAAAAATATGATTAATGTTAATTCACTTATAAAAGAATATTTTAATGACTGGTAAAAACCACTTGAAATTGCAAGCAGGTTACAAATAATAGTGAAAATAATTTTCATTTAATAAGTACAAATAATTCTGCTGTTTATCAGCCTAATGTTTCGTTCTTTTCTGGATAGCAATAAATTAAAATGCTTTTCGAGCTTCTAAAAGAATTTCGGAGCATTAATATTAAAAACATTAGGGCCAAAATTATGAGAGGAATAAAAATTTATACCTCTATATTTTCCTTTTTCTCTGTCTTTCTTTCTTTTTTCATTCCTATCTATCAACAGCTATTAGTTTGTAGAGTTAATGATGCATACTAATAGGAAATATACATTATTTCTCTAAATAAACCTTCATTTAATTAGAAGTACATGAAATATTCATTCATTTTGGTAAAGAACTTTAACGGGATGAATGCACTTAGAACATATCAGTTTGGATATTAAATAACGTCTGGTAGAGATATTAATGATTTATTTTTCTTTATTACGGTAATTTTTTTAAACAAAATTCAAATACAGTATTCTTTAAACAAAAAATTAGAGATACATGCTTACACTGACTTATTTGAGAACAAAAACTGAGCAACAGCTAACAAAGCTCAAATGAAAAAAAAATTAATTTTGATAAGAAATATTTGATTTTATAAATTTTTTCTGCGGTAATTATCGGAAGAAAGAGGGGGGGAAACGGTTACGTACACTTTCACATTCTCCATAGTTAACCCAGTGCTTCTCAAACTTTCAATGTTGGCGACCCAATTTTCTCTCAATCATAATTTTCATGTCACCCCCCTTCATTTAATAATAATATTCCGAATTCAATAATACTTTGACGCTAAGGCTACAACACGACTTTAATTATAAACTGTACAAATTATCAAGACAAGTATTAAATTGGGCGTACAATTTTGCATGTTACAAGCCAATAAGGCATTACTAATTATTCATCTTGTCCTTAACTTAATATTGATGAATTAATGATCAAATGCATAATGCACTCACTACCAGTGCCGCACACAAAGGGGGGTCCGGCCCCCCAAAAGCCCTTGATTTTTTTCAGATTGATTATAATTCTAAGTATATAGTACGTAACATTTAATTAATTACCTGTTAATAATGATTAATTTTATTAATTAATGCTAATTATTTATTCAAAAATTAGTTTTTTACTGTGTTTTGTTCCCGAAAATCGACAAAATCAAAAGGAGCATGATACAAGAATGGTAAACTTTCGACCCCGGACCCCCTGAAAAATTCCTGTGTGCGGAACTATGCACTACTGATACATTTATAAGTATACTATATTATTGTATAAATGTGTATTGTTTATTATCTCAGAATGTATTTTTCTCTAATTCCTTTCATTAAATTAATATTTTTTAATTTTTTATTTTCGATTTTTAGATATGCTCGCGCCCCCCTAGTAGGATTATCAGGCCCCTCTAGGGGGGCGCGCCCCCCACTTTGAGAAACGCTGGTTTAACCGAATAGAAAGAAGAATAATCTGTTAAATATTTAAAATATTTTTTATTCACAAAAGAACCGATGTCTTTGTTCAATTTTTTTTAGAAAAAGATAATTTTAAATTTTCAAGGATTTGAAAAAATTTTCGCTTTTAATGAGTTGCTTGGATGATTGTCATTTTATTTTGTGTTTCAGAGTTTTTTAAGTATAGTAAGGACCAAAAACAATATTACTATCCATAAAGGTGTAGTTTACATCAGGGGTGGGCAGACTTTTCCAGGGCACGGGCTACTTCTAATTTTTTCAAAGTGTTACGGTCCCCCCAGTGGTGTTAGGTGTGTTGAGATCAGAAAAAGGTCTACAATAATTATTATAACTTAATAATAAATAAGGAATATGTACTAATCTACATAACTAAAATAAAAGAAACTCACACTTTTAAAATCGTGTTTAAAGCTAAACACAAAATGCAAGCATAATAATAGCTACAAATACAACAACACTAAATGATGCGTTTATTTATCAAACAACTCAAAATACAGAAAATAAAACATTTTCATCTAAAGTTAGTTCTCGTTGTTATAGTCAGAAAAAAAGACTTAGTCTGCTCACTGTCAACCAATCTTGAATACTTCGGTGTATAATTACTAACTGCTAATCTTTAAGCGGTCACCCCAAAATGTCTCGGTGGTCCACCGGTCGATCGCGATCGATTTAATGTTTACCCCTGGTTTACATAATATTTTTTTAATGAAAACAAAATGACTGGAATGGTTAAGTTAATAACAAACTTCCAACGTCTATTCATGTGTTTAATTAAAAAAACTTAGTCTATTTTTTATCTCCACCGAGAGAGTGTTTTAATAACGTTGTACTACAACGGAGTGAGGTTGGTGACAAGGAATGAGATGTGGGAGATTCTCCCTCACAATTGGGGTGGAACCGAGCTAAATCGTACTGTCACCTGTATGGTGCTCAAGGCTACGACCAACCACAGGCGTACATCTAGCTCCTTGCCACGATGAATTTCTTGGGCCTCGATTTGACTACGTCAGACAGGTAGCATTAGCAACAACACTACAAAGGAACGCGAGAGCTCTTGACGACGGACCTCGTAATTTTGAACCACGTTTAAATGATGAGGACGACACCTAAGCTGGCTCCCCATCTTCAAACTAAGACATATTTAACGCACATTACCACCTCTACACGATGGGTCTTCAGTGGCACAAGGGCTCAAACACCTGACATGCCGGTCTCAAGCTCGTGACCATGACCAATTGGCTACCAAGGCCACACTGCGGATCTCCAATAATATGTCATCAGAATTTTACTATTTTTTTTAAATCCCAAAGATTGGTGTAAATTAAAGTAAGAAAATTTTATAGCAAATTCAAGTATTTATTAATGTTTTAATATACATTCCTTCAAAAAGAAAAGAATGTAAAGGGGTTGGGGCATCAGGGTTTCAAAAGAAAAATTATATTCTTTAAACAGTTAGCATTATTCTCGTGAATTCCAAAAAGGCTTTCTAAAAATAATTTTAAGTCTTATCTTCTCTTGCTTAGATAAGCTCCTTTGTTTTTCGGATTTCCATTCATAGGTTATCCAAAACCATTTAAAATTCTGGTAGTAATAATTCAGTTCGTAATTTAATCCTAAAATATGCTTTAGAATTTTGGTCATATATTTAAATCATTTGGTTCACATTTAGAACTGAATTTTTCACTTAATGACAAAACTTATGTGATAATTTTCTTTCCTTTTCTTTTCTTAGTTTCTATTTATTAACTTTTGAAACGGAGTCATTTGTCCATCCTCAGATCAGAATTGATAGTTGCAGTCATAATATATACGAGGAAATTAATAGAGACAGCTGATTTGTGGGTGAAATCAATTTGCAAATGCCTGTTGGTGACTGATGAGGTCGAAAGCAGTCCATCAATTAAATCAAGTGATATTGGGTCTCTGCCTCCAAACGTGCGTGTTGCTACGAATGGAATGATACGAAAAGGACCTTTTCCTAGAGAACTTCTAATGCTATCATTGTCTGCAGCCACAGTTCAAATTTTAGTATTTTGATAAATATATGACTTAAAAACAACAGAAAGTAAACGTTTGCATTTACTTGTCCATTCAAAAAATCATTCTTGAATTTTGGATTAAGGTATCTGACTGCGTTCGGAAGCGTGATTTTGCAAAAGCGTATAAATGGATAATATTTGTGATATTTAGTGTGACTTAGATTAGAATACGTGTATAAAATTGCTTTAAGAATATTATTATAATAAAAAATTATTTAAATACAATATTTTAATAAAAAATGAACATAGAATGACCTATTTTCAAAACATTCTCCTTTTATGAAAAATGCTTCTATAATAATAATATTTTGTTTGTATATAGCTCAGACCTCAGTACAGAGGCTCAACTAGGATTTTTGAAATACATAACTTAGAAGTAGATTTATCCATAGTTTAGAGTACAACAGAGGAGAGAAATTTTAAGAAAAAAACGCTGATAAATATTTCAATTGGTAGCAACTCCAAAAATAATGTGAAATTTTCAGAAATCCTAGTTCAGGCACTCTGGTGTGTGAAGTCTTTACTTTATATACTCAAAATATTATTATTATAGAAGCATTTTTCATAAAATGAGAACGTTTGAATATAGGTTATTTTAAGTTAATTTTTTGCCAAAATATTACATCTAAATAATTTTTTTTTATCAAAATGTCCTTAAAACAATTTTATACATGTATTCTAATCTAAGTGACACTAAATATCATGAAAGTTATCCCTTTATGCGCTTTTTTAAAGTCAGGGTTCCAAACGTAGTTGGATACCTTAATAATATCGTTTGCGTTTATTTTCATAGTTGAGCAGAACGAAATTATGAAATGGTGTCTAAAACTCGCTTTTCATCATTTAAAAGAGTTTTTCTTCTCAATCTTTTAGTTTTCCTGTAATCTTATTGAAAAAGAAAACGATTCAGAACTAGTAAAGAAAAATAATAATTAATACAGTACTAATAATTTATACAATTTCTATAAAATTCGGCGTATAACGCGCACTTTTAACACAAAAAACAAGATCGAAATTTACCGGTGCGCTTTATAGGCCGGGTATAAAACTGAAAGCTTTAAAATTAAGAAAAAAAATGAGCATAGAGGAAAAGAAATTAGACTTCTACAGCGATCAAAATATGATTTCTTTAAAAAAAATGACATTTCTTATGAATTTAAAGGATTGTAGTTCCAGATGTATACTAATTTTTTAAAGCTTGGAATAATACTGCGAATAAATGACTTAAAACATAAGAGAATTGCACTCCTGCATTTCAGGTTTCTTCGTAAAAAAAAAAGGAGTTCGCGTTATACGACGAATATAACATAAAATTAAAAAATGCAGCTTGAAAGTACAGGTGCGCGTTATATACGCCGGATTATACGGTAATTAAAACTCTTGTTCATTCACATCCTCTTCAAAAAATTTCGAGAAATTCGATTTCTTCCTATTGTCGAATCCATATTGGGAAACAAGATTTAAGGTTCAGATTTAATTCTTTTTATACTTGTTAAACACGTGAGCAAAAACAAATTTGAATTGTTGTTGTTGTTTTAAAATTAAAGTTTTATGGTATATTTTTAAGAATATTCTCGTTAGTAACAACTAATATTAGAATTAAATAAATGTAAGGTAACGGTAACGGTTATACATTTACGTGAAACTTTAGAGAAAACTCTATTATCTACTCATCAGAATAAATTTAACAGAGAACAATTTGTTGAAGTACATAAAAATTAGAAAGCTGTCCACATTAAATGCAGCGCAAAAACGTTGGTGGAGGGGTGGGTGGGAAACCACTCTCCCAGTTGATTTAGTTTCTGTTTCGCTTTCATAGGAAAACGAAGAGAAAATGACGTCTCATCTCCATGACAGCAAAGCCCGTCTTTCAACCGTCTGCCGCATCTCGACGGAACGAGGAGAGAAAAGGGTTTCTTTAATAACAAGGATTAAGAGAATAATATTTTTAAGTCCGTTACACGATACCCCTAAGATAACTGCGTGCGGTTATTGAAAGGAAGTTTTAAGTAACCTTTCTGCGAGTGAATTCTGTTATGTTTTGTCTTATGAAATACACTTATAAAATACATTTTTTATTATCTCCTTTTATTATTTCTTACTCTAATACATTTTATAAAGACCTATTTTGAATTCATGTTATCATCGTCTTTTGACAGAAATAATTATTGATGTATATAAACTGAGTTTCTTATAAAAGTAAGTTGATAAGTTAAATAAAGTATATGTCTAAATAATTTTGTTTCAAGAATTATCTTTGGTTGTAAAATTTAAGTTACTCCAATTCGATAACTATTTAAAAAACCAACAAAACAAAAAAACAAAGCAATATTTAATGTCATAAAGGCCATTTGAACTATTTCAAGAATAAAACTTTTTATAAAAATGGAAGATTTTTACAGGAAGAAATTAATTTTGATTAATTGTATTCTTTTGGTAACGTACCGCGCTTCCACCTCACAAGTCTAGAGTTAAAATCCCGGGCTGGGCAAGGTCAATTCAGCCTTTCATCCCTTCAGTGGGTCGATAAAATAAGTTTGAGAACTAAACAATGAGGGTTTTTGGCCGGAACATCTGCTCATGCATCTCAGCAGGCCTTGTAGTAGCAGCTCAGCAGGCTTTGGCTCTTTGGGCTGTTGCGTCACTGAGTTTAGGTTAGTTTAATTATATCCTTTTAGTTTTTCTTCTCAATCAAAGCTTTTTTAAATTTTTTTTTATTATTTTGTACAACAGCCATTTCGCCGAGAAAGATTTTCCATGCAGTACATTTATACAGTTTACTCTTCTTTAACTATGTTCTAATCATTAACTAACATGTATTTCTTTAAAAATAGAAACAATTTTTGAGAATAAGTTTATTATTACCAAATAACATTTTCACTTCATACATTCGAAAAAAAGACTTTTCTAGATAATGATTGTTCATGATCAGATTAATTATCATCAGTGTAATGATAAATTAAATACTTATAAACTCATACCTAATAGATTGAACAACATTACTCTTTAGTCCCCAAAATTGACGAAGCATTTTTTGTTTTCATCCGCACAATCAATATGTTTGAATTTTTTTTAACGAATTGTCGGAGTAGCAGTTATATTTCTGAATTTATGCCAATCTGTTTTTAAATTGACGCAAAATATTTTTTATATATTCCAATTAGATGCTCAAATTAAACTTTTTTGTTGAAATAGCAGCATTTGATGTATTAGTAAAAATGAAATACAGTCTGACCTCTATTTTGCTAAATCCCGAAAAAAAGTTCGTTATATGGAAAATTCATTATATAGAGGTTCATCTTTTAATATACTTTATAAGCCACATAAAACAAATTTTAAATTCATAAACACTATGTATTAAAAAAAGAAAGAAAGAAAATCTGTAAGGAAAACAAGGGAAAAAAAACCATCGAGGAATATACTGCATTTTCAACATTAAGAAAATAATTTTAAGGACATTTTCTAATTTAAAGCATACATGTAAAATTTTAAACACATACATTATTTTATATCTAGAGATTCTAAGCTTATACATTACCACATGCATCCTTAAATTTAATTACTCATAAAATCTGTTAATTTTGTTTGAGTTTTTTTTTCATTGAAAAAAAAAATGCTTTATACATACACCTCACATTTTTGCAATGTACCAAAATTCCCTTTAATAAAATGTATTAAAAGATAGAATAACTTGAAATGTGTGTGTGTGTCCAGAAATACTTAACCCTCTATGAACCGCATTATGATTAACTGCAAATTTTTTCATGCAATATTTTTTTTCAATCACCGCATTAAAAACTAAGGGATAAACATAAATAAAATACTCAACTTTAGGAAATTTAATTGGTTAGAGCTAATTAATTAAATTGGTACTTTTAAAGTACCGTAAGTCCACAAAGGTCTCAAATATTCTCAAAACACGAAAAGACCGAATTACTTTCTTAACGAAGTTTTAACTCTTAAAAATGCTATATAGCCTGAGAAATCTAATATTTTACAGCATAAAATATTTATTTTTAAAAATTATTAAATTTTTAAAATTTATTTACTTTTTTTACACATAAACTTAATTTGATGATATTAAAAAAGAAACAGTTTTTTTTCCATTAATATACAACAATTCATAACGCGTTGTGCATCTTGAGTGAGATTTCAATTGAATGTTTTTTAAAGCACTGCATCCTAGAGTAAGAAATGCTATATTTTCTTAAGATGAACTACTGCACCTTGAGTTCAGTCTCTGATCGCCATCCTAAGAATCTGACGAAAATTTCAGCAGATAATTTGCTGGGACTTCTTCCTCTGAAAAATCATCTGTTAGTACATCATTGATTTCAGATAGTAGGTTCTGTAATAAATCCAAAGCCTCTTGAAGTCAGAATTTCTTTTTTCCAGACATTCTAAGAAAAAGAATTAATAATAATAATAATATCACCTTGAAAATTTCCCATTATTGTTAAGTCTCAGTTACACATAAAGAAATTAAAATGTTGCTAATTTTTGAAATAAGAATAGATATTTCATTTAATTGTGTGACAAAAAAAAAAAAACAACCTCAGTTTCAAAGTTTAAAATTTTTTGAAAACTTTAAAATAAAACAATTAAAAAAAATTAAATAAGTTAAGCTTAAAGAAATGCAAAATAAAGCATAAGTCCATTGCACTTTAGTGATGACTCTACAACACAACAAAAAACAACAATAAGCCACACGGACCAAAAAAACCAAAACAACCAAAAGTAATTAAGTTCTTGCTCCAATACCCAGTGTGCTGTCGGCACTTATAAGTACCACAAAGTTAATCCACTGTAAAATTACACATGTACACAGTTTAATTAAAAGAAGTAGTCCAATCGTTGTCTAAGGTCTTCCTTAACATATAAAAAAAATAAGACACTTACCTTTTGACACTAACTACTCTTTCAGAACAAAAATAACAATCTTCGGAATCCGATCAAAATGTCTGCTGAAAACGCAACTTCTGCTATAGAACTATTCGAAATCCCCACTAAAATACTCATCATAGAACACGTGCTGCCATATATCTTGAAAAAAGGGATTTAAAAGAATATTCCTGCTAAGTATCGTCAGAGTATTTTTAAAAAGAGTTATTCTATGTAATTTGAAAGTGAGTGGTACTTATAAGTACCGTAGGTAGATAAAGGGTTAAAACATGGGGAGGGGAAAAAAACTGAATCACAAGAAAAAAGTTCGTTACATAGAAAATTCACTTCGCTATTTGTAGGTTACTTTACGCAGAAAATTGTGAAATGTTCAAGGTTCCAGGAAAAAGTTCGCTATATAGAAAAATTCGCAATATAGAGGTTCATTATATGGAGGTTCGACTGTATATTAGTATTTTATTTCTACAAGAGTTGATATAATTCGATTTATAATACATACTCACAATTAACGTTTCTCTGAAACTATTGCCATTTTTTTCTCAAACAGTATCTCAGATAGTTTACAGTAGAACGTCGTTTATCCGAATCAATTAGAACCAGACACCGTTCGGATACGCGATTGTTCGGATAACCGAAAACCGAATGTGATCCATGCAGTATATGAAACCGGACACTATACATAGGAATATTGAAAATCACATCATATACGGGAAACGTGTTTGAAGAAAAAGCAAAATAGGTGCAAGATGTCGCAGTTTTACTTTTATTGTGGAAAATAATCACTTATTTTTCACTGTACCATTGTACACCTTCGTTTTTTCGCTGCAAGGTCTCTGAAAAAATTGGTTCGGATATTGAATGTTCTGAGCGACGTTCTACTGTAATATAAATTTAATTACAAAGAGAGCTATTGATAGTTTATTGATAAATTAAAAAAAGGGTCTATATTGTAGCTGATTTTGACGGTTTATGTTGTACTGATGCATGTTGTTCCACCTATGTGTGTGTGTGTGTGTTGGTTTATCTAATTTTAATGAATGACGGAATCAATCAATAAAAACGTGTTTTTAATTTTTATTTCTATAACTTGGCATCAGTCATATTATTAGCAGTTAGTACAGAGCAATCATTGACGACCTGTCCAAAATATTGAATAATTCGATATTACTGAAGTTTATAACTGCTAATAAAATCAAAATTATTGACAATATTGATAGTACCGAGTCACTCAATTTAATCGATTATTCAGTGACTACTGTTGGGAATAACAATAACTTCGATAAATTTTTGTTTGTATTAAAAAACCTTTTTACGAATTAAGTGTGGTAATCTACAGGTTTACACGGTCAATAAGTTAAAGCGAGTTCGCGGTCGACCGATGGACCGCCAAGACATTTGGGGGTGACCCCCCCCCGTCTTAGTATTAGCAGTTAGTAATTATATTCCGAAATATTCAAGATTGGCTGACAGTATGCAGAATAAGTCTTCCACAGACTACATTATGAGCACTAATTTTTGATGAAAATGTTTTATTTTGTAATGTATTTTGTATTGTTTCCTAACAAACACATCATTTAGCATTCTTATATTTGTGGTTATCAGTAGCGCACACAGGAATTTTTCAAGGGAGGGGGGTCCGAGGTCGAAAGTTCACCATTCTTGTATCATGCTCCTTTTGATTTTGTCGATTTTCGGGAACAAAACACTGTAAAAAACTAATTTTTGAGTAAATAATTAGCATTAATTAATAAAATTAATCAATAATAACAAGTAATTAACTAAATTTTATGTACTATATACTTAGAATTATAATCAATCGGAAAAAAATCAAGGGCTTTGGGGGGGTCCGGACCCTTAGGACCTTACCTTGTGTGCGCCACTGGTGGTAATTATTATTATCGTTGAATCTTGTGTTTTGTTATAAACGTGGTCTAGGTATCCGAATACTTACGACAACTTTTTTTTTGAAAAAATGGAGATATGAGGATCTTTTTTGTGATTTTTAGATTTATTTAGTATATTTTATGGCAAAATTCCTAAAATTGAAAACAGAAAATTTTTTTTATTATTATTAAAATGGGGAAAAAACTGGCGAAAATGTACAAAAAAATTACATAAACGGGGCCCCGCTCTGTACAAAGATTTTATGAACAAATTCTCACTTTTTCAATTTTCATATGTTACTTTGTTATTCCTGTTTGAAATGACCTTCAGGATAAGATATATTTTAATTTTTACAAATGCTAGAGAATTTTATCTTAGTTATTATATGAAATTGCTTAAAAAAACAGTGGTTATATTCTCATAAAGGACTGTAAATTTTGGAATAAAACAGTGATTGATAAATCTGAAGATTATAAAACACTTCTACTGTTATACAGAATATACACAAAAAAATTCAGCAAATTATTTTCAAAACTTTTTGAGCAATCGCTGTCCCCGTTTCAGCTTTTCGAAAAAAACACATTTCAAGTAAAACGCATTTTAAAGTTTGACATTTTGTGTTAAGTTATGGCATCTGTTTTTACTAAAACACTTGCAGTTTTTGTTCTAGGGAATGGAAAATAAAAAACTTGGTATTTTTATTAAGCCAATAAGATGGCCTATAAAATAAAATCATAAAATTTTTTTGTTAGTTTTTGAAAAAAATCATGATTTTAGGGTTGTCGGATACCTTAAAAGTGCGAGTTAATTTTATTGTATTTATGTAGGTAAATACATATTCCGTATTAAATATTAAGTTATAATAATTATTGTGGACCTTTTTCTTTGCTCACCATACCTTCGCCGCCGGGTGGACCGTAACCTTGAAATTAGAAGTAGACCGTATAGCGGTTCCTACATATGCTAGTAACAGCCTCCAGAGGTGATCACTTTTGTCTAGTGGTCATGTTACTTGGCTTCCGATCCTTAGGTCGAGAGTTCAATCCCCGACATTGGTGACCCTGGCTGAAAAGAAAAACGCAAAACTTTCTGATCTGTCGTGACGCCATCTACCCTCAACAAGAGTAATCAAAGTCGTCCGACCCACTTGACGCAGCAGCCAAAGTCGTCAGACCTACTTGACGCAACAACCCACACGCTATACACTCTCGCCATAACAAATATCTCGTTCATTCACCTATCCAGCGACCCATTGGTGGGGGAGTAGTGTAGAGGTTTCAATATAATCCAGTAACGTTCTCCGGACAGATGTGATCTCTTTTGTCTAGTGGCCATGTTACTTGGCCATAGTTCACGGGTTCATAATCCCCGGCAGACCATACCCTGGAAAAGTTTGCCCACCCCTGCGTTAAAGTGCATAAAATTGATTTCTCACAATACCTAGTTAGTCTTAATAATACCTTAATCAAACAAGTTTGAAATTGGTCATCCATGAGATCCACTTATGGCCAGGGACGTCTTAAGACATAGGCCAACTGCGGGACGTCGTCGACTCAGCCTCAATAATATCATAATCCGAATATTTTTAACAGTCAAATGTTATTCCCAAACATATTCTCCGAATAACTGAGAATGTCGAACTATGAAAAATTAACTTTATTTGTGCTCGAGTAATGCGTCCATAAAAATTGTTTAATAGTTTGGTCACCGTGGCCAGTAGACGACAAATGAGTAGAATACAATATGTTAAACAAGTCTTTGGCATGAACAAATTTCTTCGTATTTTCTTGAGCATAACGGGTCAATGAGTTTTTTCTACAACCATTTAGTGTCGACACATCGTATATTTCACAATTATTTGATGATCTCCAAACAATTCTTTTTTCTTGCAAAGTTTTTTTCGCTTTACAACTGAAATTATGGAATTATACTTTTATTTCGTCGTCGAAACACTATTATACTTCTCATTTACACAAAAGAGCTTTGCGTAGAATCTGTTCTTCCTTTTTCTAAAAAATTCGGTGTTTGTTGCTTTCTTGAAACTAAATTTACCTTCTTTAAGAAATCAAGCCACAAATTTACGCGTTAAAAGGCAGAAAGGAATTTAAAAACGGAATTAGCTATGCCAAGCACTCTCAGGTGACGCATATTAAGAGAAAGTGGGAACAGCAGATGGCGTCAAAACGTCATCAGCACGAGCTTTAGAAGAGAAAGGAAAACGAAAGAAAGAAGAATTAAATAAATGTTTGCATTTTAATGGTTCTGAAGACCTTAATGTGACATTCTCTTGGTAAAGTGCGGCATACTCTTATTTTGTAGATAATTCCATACGTTGACCGAATAAATCAGATAATCTGTAGATTAACTAGGTAATGCGTACATTAATGGATTCAATCCTTTAGTAGTAACACACACACATTTAAAAGATAGGAAAAATACAAAAAATTCAAGAGGGATGCTTCCATAGCTCTTCAAGGCAGGTTGAAGATTGCTTTGGGGGTTTAAACCAGTTTTAGTGACTAGTCCGCCTTTCCTCTTCTATATCTTCCGTTTGTTGTGCTGAGAGAAAACCAAAAGACTATAATAGATAGATCTTCTGAATCCTTTATTAATGATCAAATAAAGGCACATACAAAATGCATTTGAAAATGCATAGACCACAGCTCGAGAATCACAGAACAATAATTAAGTTATAGCCAGATTTAGTTATACCACCTCTCTTTTTTATCTGTCTGTCTTCTTTCCAGGAACACACACACACATGCACACACACGCACTGAATTTATCTATTTATTTTTCACGGGAAAATAATAAAACTATCGGTCAAATACTAGGCCTTGATTCCTTTTTTATTTAAATTTTATTCAAAAATTGTTACTTTAGATTCAGTTGTATAATTTGACTCTGCAAACTAAATTTTTATTTTTAATAGTGAACTCTCTAACAATACTTATTTTACTTCCTTCTTTATTTTTTGTTCGTTGGGGAATTGATCTCTGATATTTACAAATAAGATATTGCTTTTGATTCTTGAAATGAATAAACGATTAGTGAGGAAGGGGCGGGATATCACAGAAAGTTAATTTGCAGTGTTAGGGCTTAATTTTGTGTGCTTAACCTAGTGGTCATTGTTGTAGACAGATGGCCGACATTATTACTGTGGAATCATGGGTACGAGTCCTGAAGCCACTTAAAACCTGCTGTGTAAAATGGCCAATTCTCCTTAAAACTAATAAGGTCTATCGTATTCTAAAACTATCATATTCGTGTGTTTTAGAAGTTTGAAGATTGAGGTGTCGTCTTCGTCATTTAACCGAGAACAAAAATTGCGTGATTCGTCTGCAATAACACTGGCGTTATTTTTGAGTGCAATGTTAATAGACAAACAATTAATCAGTGACGTTTACTTTTAATTTACAACAATAATAAGCGTAACAATTTTGATTTCAGAAATTACTAATGCTTATTTGATTGCTTATAAATTATTGTCTGACTATTTTTAAGGTATCCGACTACGTTCGGAACCGTGATTTTGCAAAAGCGTATAAATGGATAATATTTATGATATTTAGTGTCACTTAGATTAAAAAATGTATATAAAATTATGTTTTAAGAATAGCATTACAATAAAAAATTATTTAAGTACAATATTTTGACAAAAAATGAACATAGAGAATGACCCCTTTTTAAAATATTCTCCTTTTGTGAAAAATGTTTCTATTATAATAATATTTTCCCTGTATATAGCAGAGACTTCTGTACGGAGGCTGAACTAGAATTTTTGAAATATATAACTTAGAAGTGTGTTTATCCATGTTTTACGACAACAGAGGGGAGAAATTTTAAGAAAAAACACCGATAATTATTTCAATTAGTTGTAACTCTGAAAATAATGTGAATTTTTCAAAAATCGTAGTTGAGCCTCTGTACAAAGGTCTGAGCAGGTCTGATACAGGCAAAATATTATTATAATAGAAACATTTTTCATGGAAGAAGAACATTTTGAAAGAGAGTTATTCTAAGTTAATTTTTTGCCGAAATATTGTATTTAAATAATTTTTTTGTCAAATTGTCCTTAAAACAATTTTATACATGTATTATAATCTAAGTGTCACTAAATATCATGAAATTTATCCATTTATGCGCTTTTTTAAAATCAAGGTTCCGAACGTAGTCAGATGCCTTAAGCTACCATATTAATTTATTATTTTGTAAAAATTAATTAAAGTTCTGCTTTTATATTGCGTAGCTTATTACGGATTTGCTAAAAGTTCAATAATCAGTTATAATTCATAACATATTTCTACACTTTTAATTTGTAAATGAAATTTATATAAGTTATATGTAAAAATTCTTATGCAAAATATTACAATATAAAAGGCTTACTGATAGTTATGGCTGATATAAAAGGCTTACTGATAGTTAAGGCTGATATAAAAAGCTTACTGTTAGGAGAAAAATTTCCTGAAGCTTTCAGAAAACTTTAAACTCCAAGCAGTTCTCGACTTGCAACGATAATATATATACATACATATATTTTTTTTTAGAAATGTGAGAAATCGAATAGTAATTATTTAATAAATAGTGCTTATTTTAATTGACAAGAGAAGTTCTTTCTCAAATCAATATTATAAATTTCTTCATTTAAATAAATGTATTTAGCTTTTGTTGAAAATTTTCAGAGATGTTCCTGATTTCATTCAATAACCCTCTTTTCATCACAATTTGATTTTTTAAAATTTTTATCAATTTCAAGAGTTCAAGTTAAGATAATTTTACAAGGTAATTCTAATAACTGGTTATAGACAAAAAGATTACAATGTAAATAATAATAAATAGTGGAACTGAGTCGATTATGATATTAAATTTCACTTTTGTTAGACTAACAGTGCTGCTGAAAATTTCCAAAGAAAAAAAAATTTCTTCTAAGAATGGAACTTCACAATCTTGGGTCACCTTCTGGAAAAATGGAGTTGCATATTTACTGAATTATTAGCCTCTATTGAAAACTTAGATTATATTAAATTATTTTGTTTGAGTTCCGAAGCTTTAGAGCCCCATTAAGAACTACTGGTGCACCTCGATATTTCAATCGTAATTTCGGTAATCGATATTTTCGTAATCAGGTAGCAATGACAACATTTTAAGAGGTAAATCACTCCCCGAGGTCTTATATTAGACCACATGAGACAAGCGTAGTAGCAAATGCCTAATTTTTTTAAAGCCTTAACATGCTCCCTAAGGGTTCGACTAAAATAATCGGCCCCAGAAAATTTGTCAGAATGCATCTCAAGTGAGAGTTAGATAGTAAGTTTGTTATCTCGTTCTGACTTATGAAGAAACATCAAGTTGGACTTGAATCTAGAGTCCTCTATAAATATCTATGACAGACAGTTTGGAGAGGTAGCCATATGTTTTTTGATCTATCAGTTTATCTTTAAGAGAATATGATGTATTACCAAAAACATTTATAAATAAAGTGATGTTTTACCAAGGATACAATGCAAAAGGTAAAAAAAGTAGAATGAATTCTTATTGCCTCGAAAAAACTGTGACGAATCTATACGGCACTTTATCACTAATACTCTTGGGCGTCTTTGGGGATTGTAAATTCGTGTATATTTCCAGCCAGTTCTAAAATGAGAAAATGGGATATGCAAATGAATCAAAGTATATAAGGAGAGTGTTGTAGGTTAGCGAAGAAGGCTATTGAGCCAAGAGACACATAGACGGAGCGCTAAGAAGATTCAAGTTGGTTGTGTGATTAGTTTCTAGCTGATTATCAGACAGCGATCTACATTTGGAAAGTTGAGCCGATTGGAAAGGAGTGAAGTAATAAAAGTCGGGTGATATTTAAACTTCATTTATCGGATAATAAGAGTAAATAAATAATAGAGTTAGTGGAAAGTTAATGATTGCTAGTAATTCAAATTGCGCATATCTCTCGGTCCTCTTATTCCGGTAAACCCGTTCGATATTGAGTTTGATAGTTGATTAGTATCATATTTCGTGATTTAATTTAATGGTAAAGTTCAATCCCATTGACGTAGACATATTGATTCATATTTGTATTTAGAAGGTTGATAATTGATTCAAGTGAATAAATATAATTTGTTATTGTAAAAATATCGTATGGTAATTCGTTGCCTCAATTCAATCTTGGTGTCCAGGGTGGAACCCAGGGGGGTTCCCACAAAACATTTTAAAAAATGATCAGGATTTTAAAAATTTTAAAAACGAACGCATTTATTCAGGGAGTTTTTCTCTTATGATTAACATGTATACCATATTAATTAAATAGGAATAAAGTCTTGAAGTTTTACCAAGTAGATATACCAATATTGAGGATTTGAGTTTTCAAATTCTTAAATCCCCCAGAAGAAGCGTTCAAAAATATCGCGGATCTGCTTACAAAATATTCTCTTGCATTTATAGCAAATATAAACATATTTAGAAATTTCTTTTTAAGGCAGACATGGATATAATTGCATAAATAATATGAAAATAATTGTATAAATAATATGAAAATAATGTGTGAAATTTCTTCAGTTTTTAAAGAAACAAGTCCGTGTAATAGAAAAACCTGTATATTAAATTCACCAGTGCATTAACATTTACAATTTTAAAATTAAACAAGGGGAAAATAGGAAACGTTAGAATAAGCAGATACTCAGCTTTCTATTAATAAAGTACGCGGAAATTAGTTCAATTTCAGTTTAATGAAATCAATTTAAAAATTTCCAAAATATTTTGTTACTAGCTGGTATACTCGTTCTTCGCACGGGTTAACTGGAAAATTAAACAACACAGATTGAAGGAAAAAGAAGTTTTTAATGAGTTAATTTTATGTGAATTGAAAATTAAACAAAAAAAGCTTTTTGCATATCTCAGCTAAACAAAAAAAGAAAGAAAAAAAAACACCTTTGTTAAATTTTAACTATGTAGATCTAATAGCCGATAAAAAGGATTTTTTTTTTATTTATAACTCCCCGTAACACTCTTGAGGGTCGATTTTTCAAAATACCTCCCTAAGCTGATCTTTGCTCAGCAGAAGTAACACATTCTTAAAAGTTTTGCGTAATGAACGCTTAAAGTAGTCTAAATAATTTATATCTGAAAGTGTAATACATTAATATTACTTTCTGTTGTATTTATTTTATTTTAAAATTGTAATATTCGCAAGCAACGCCGTTTCTTAAATTATAATGGCGATTCAATGAAAAACATAGCGAAATGTTAACGATAGAGTCAAGTTGGCAAATGCCTAGCTACTTTCGTAGCTCGAGCTTTATTAGAGCTTTGTAAGACCCGCCGTGTAGGGGAGCGATGCACGTTAATACTTTAACCAACCACATTATGATTTACTGCAGTTTTTTTCATACAATATTTTTTTGGATCACTACATGTACAAATTAAGGGATATACATAAACAAAATACTCCACTTTGGAAAATTTAATCCGTTAGAGCTAATAAATTAATTAAAGATGTTCCACTGTAAAATTAATTGTGAACACCGTTCACTTAAAATAAGTAGTCAAATCATTTTCCAAGGTCTTCATTAACAGACAAAATCATAAGACACTTAAATTTTGACATTAACTTTTTTTTCGGGACAAAAATAATAATCTTTGCAACCCGCTGAAAACGCAATATCTGCTACAAAACTATTCGCCTTTCCCGCTAAAATACTCATCATAGAACCCGTGCTGCAATATATCTTGGAAGAGTGGATTTCAAAGAATATTCCTGCTACGTAGGCGTGGTGTGGTAGTTACGAGAAGGGGGTGCCAGCTCTTAGGTGTGGTCTATGTCACTCAACCATGGTTCAAAAGTATGTGGTCCGTTGCCAAAAGCCCTCGTGTAGCTGAACAGTGCGACGTTAATCTTCACTCACTCCAAAAAATACACAGTACAGTAGTTATAATTATTTTTATACTTAAAAATGTAATATCTGCCTATTCAATTAAAATTACAGCATTATAATTAACTACTAACCACAAACAAATTTTGAAAATTTGTCCAAATGATGTAGTGTGAAAGAGAACGTTTATTTACTTTAAGTACCAGAAGGGATAAAAGTAGTTATTTTGAAAATAGACCAACTTCTTACTACCAAATGAGCATAATAAAATCATAAAAAAACATTCAAATAAAGAGAGATTTATAACAACCTCTCTCTTCAAAACTTAGTTTTATTCTGAAATAAAAAAATAGGCATTATTCTGATCACAGGAATTAATTAGAAGCGACCCCCTTGCGTAGCCAAAACAAAAAGAGTTTTTCGCAAACAAAAGATAGATATATGCTGACGTGGGCTTTTTTGCTTGCAGATGGCAGAATTTTTTCCTTCTTACTTGACAAATATCGTTATATTTTGGACACTTTTTACAAATTTTTATAAATTATAGCCTATGGTATAAATTATAGCCTATGTGTTATTCTGATGTATAAGCTATATTACTGTAAAGTTTCATTAAAATCCATTCAGTTGTTTTTGCGTAAAAGACCCACAAAGATTCTCACAAACTTTCACATTTATAATATATATTAGATTTTTAATAGGGTTACGTTGTTTCTAATCAAAATCACAAATTTTGAGGTAATTAAGTACACATATTAAGAAAGAATTTCTTTTTAAACTGTCGAATATAGAACTATATAGGTGTTAAATTTTGAATACAACAAACACATCTTAGAATTTGGAAGTGAGATTAATGTAAATTTATGATAGTGGGTTATTATCTCACATGTCGTCCATATCATTTGCCTGTGGTTCAAAATTATGAGATTTGTCTCTAATAACTTCTGTAGCCTTAGTGAAAGCAACTCAATAATCGTAACACTTGGATTTTTCTGCAGTTATCAAGCTATTGTAAGAAAGCCTGTTTTACAAGATGATTAATATTCGGATGCAATTTATGTCACAGGTTAATATTCCCTAATTATAGAAAAGGTGCTGAAATGAGCAGAAAGGTGCTGACTTGAGCAAAAATTTTATTAAAAAAAGTATTAATTTGTTCAACGTGTTCCATCAATGATGTCGTGGCATGAAATAACCTTTACGTACTCTTTTTTCAGTAAAACCTTATCATTTGAATTTTTTTTTTTATCGTAATCGTTTTTGATACTATTCATGATAAAGTTAATCTTTTAAGAAACGAAGTGTTCAAAAATACAGGGGAAAGAGGAAGGGAGAAATAATTCTTTTTGGAACTTCAACAAAATAATTTCAATGCATCTCAGTTTATTCAAGTAATTTTACTGGATGTCATTTGTTAGTAGTTCAGCAGTACTAAAAGAATTTTAAAATAAAAGGTGTTAAAAATCGCGTATGACAAAAACAGAAATAAATTTTAGTTTTATGATTTAAAATTCAGAAAAGATGCTTAGAGCTTCTATATATACTACTAAGTTCTGAATGAACACATCCAATTTACTAAACCTAAGAATAGATTTGATTTATGTAATTAATGATGTAAATAATTTGAAATCATAATTTAAATTCGTAATTTTATTTTATTAATTATTCATAAGAATGTAATTCATATAGGATAACGTAAGAAATTAAAGTATAGGTGATAAAAAGCATTTTTCTTGAGTCTGTTACTTTATACGAAAAAAAAAATAATCACTTGAAAATTGAAACTACAGTATCTTAAAGGAATACTTTATATTTCTTGAAAATGTTTATTCATTCCTGTTGAAGCATTTTTTAAAAAAATAATCACTAAAAATTCAACCTTACGTTTGGTTTTTATTTGATTTCCAAAAATATACTAATAATTTAAATTTTTTTTTAGTTTTGTAGTGAAAAAAGGTTTTGTTTTTTTTTTTATGAACAAGCATTAAAGATGGTATTATGCATATGAAGAAAAGTATGAGCAATTGATTATTTCCAAAAAGAGGGTAAGACATTAATATTGGTTTGGATAACGAGTTTTTAGAGTTCGCGAACTGAAGCATGTATTATTATTATTTTTTTTCTTTGGTCACTTTAAATTGTTTCTCAACAGCCTAAAGAACTAAATTTGTAATTTCCTTAGCTTTGAATAAGGGATAGATTATGAAATTATTTGTATTATATATATATATATATATATATATATATATATAATATAGAATAAAGTTTGCCCAAGAATTTTTTAAATTTTATTTTGAAGAAATATAACATTTACGGCTTTTAAACTTACTCTTTTTTTTCTTTTTTCTTTAAAAGCTGTTTATGGCAGTTAAATTATTTCTACAAATATGGATTTATTCTCAAATGATATTTAGATTTTAATTCGTAATTTTTTCAAAGCATTTTAATTTTACAAATTATTTAAAAATTTATAAAAGCTTTGCATTTAACTTAGTTTTTATTCATTTGCTTACAAATTGATTGTATTTACGGTTCCAAATGTAGATAAAAGAGATAAAAACTTCGTTTATAATTTGTGTGTTTCCTTCTCTTTAAGATTTACTTTTTAATATAATAAAATCCAGTTCGATCTATTTATTTTTAACTGTTGACGCTATCCATGTAAAATTTAAAAATTTCGAATTATTTAAAAATAAATATGTAACTTAATGAATTTATAAAAATAATTTATATAAAAGAAGTAATTTTTTGAAACAGAGAGAGAGAGAGAGAGAGCTAACTTTTATTCTTTGAACCAAAAAAAAATATTTCACCCAAAATTTAAACAATGGATGATTTGAAATTCCGTATAATAATTCGCATATTTAAAAAAATAAATAATGAAATTCATGCGAAGTTCACACACACACTAAAAGCAAGTTAATATTCAAAGTAGTTTTTCACTTCCATTCCGCGCGGATTTTTTCTGGTTCAAAGAGCGCCAGCGCCAAATCCTCTTGGCGCCAGATCAGGTTTCTGTTTCTATAGCAACCCTGCTGCAGCAGGCTGAATCGAGAACCTGCTGTCAATGCCATTCAATATATTGCAGACTATGAAAAACTCTCTGCGTATTGAATTATGTTGCTGTCGTTACAAATGTTTGTTACTTGACGATGTGAATTTTACCCTATCGTGGCACAGTAGGATTTATTAGTGGAACATTTGTTTTTTTATTTTGCTATCTTGCCCTTTGATGTTACTTCAATTTTAGTCAAGTCCTTTACTAAAGGATTGTAGCTATGGCCAGTGATAAAATCAAAGTTGCGATCCGAGTGCGGCCGTTTAATAGAAGAGGTGAGTCAGCTTTTGGAATTTTATTCGTTCTATGGATTAAAAATAAGTTTCGTTAATTTCTCAGTATTTTGTCATAAAAAATACAGTTGTTGTGGAATTATAGAAATGTTAGCACAAATGTGTCTGTTTGTAAAATGAAATTTTCTCTGAAAAGGATAATTTTTGTTCCAAGGAAAGGGTGTTTTCCGATCTTAATGGAATAAATATCCTTTATAATATTACACGTTTTTTTAATATTCTGTGTTTAATTTAATACGAATTTGAGTCGAATGTACATTTATTGATTTATTTAAATCAAAATTTAATTATTAAATGTGAAATATTACTGCTTTCCTTAACTATCTTCAGAAAACGTAAGATAATTTCTAAAGTCTTTAAATAGTATGTGATCGATTCACCTGAGTGGTTTAGTTAAATATGATAGATATTTGAACATTATTATATGGATTAAATTATTTTCCATGCATTTATCTAATTGTATTTGAATAGCAAACACGAATTCCTCTTAGAATGTACACAGTTTTTTGTGTAATTAATTTGACTGAAATATATAATGATGAAATATCTTATTTAGGTCACTAAAAATTTCTAATATTGGTTATAGGCCCTTTATATTACTAATTGAATAGTTATTTTTCAATTTCTTTCTGTGTTAGTTCTTATAAATTAAATTACCAATTATTTTTAATTACAGGAAATTATTTCTGTAAATATTTTATACTCTACTTTTCGCTTAAAACTTCAGTAATTTTTTTGAATATAATGAAATAAGATTTTGGTCGAAAGCTCGCTGTGGAAATGAAAAAATATTCAAAATAAGTTATTTTTCAAGACATTTTATTCAGTTAATAAGATCTCCTAACTTTTAATTGTGAATAAGTTTCTTAGTCAAGAATTACATACTTTGAAAAGGAATTTAAATCCATTAAAATTTCTTCTATTTAAATTATACAATATGTAATAAATCATTACGCTTTACTTAGTTATTTAATACTGTTATTAAAGATTCATACTAAAATTACTGTAAATGTTCAACGAATTATTACAGCTATAAAAAAACTATTATATTTGACTTTTTTTCAAAAAAATATACATTTGTTAGTATATCCCTGTCTACGTAATCAAAACAAATCTAATCAGACCACTTTTTCTATTAGAAATTAATTGCTTGTACCGATAATTGGAGTTGATAACTTCATATATTAAATATTTTTGTTCAGTTTCATATAAATTATTTTCATTCATTTTTTTGTCTATTTATTTGTTTTTATGTATTATTCTTTAAAAGTAGTAATTTTATTTCATTTTTATCCACTTGATTATTAAAAAAAATTGTTTAGCTAAAAGTTGGGTGGGCATTAGTAGCCTGTTATTTCTTTGTGACCTTTAAATGTTATTAAATATAAATTTTGAGTATTTATTAATGGTTCGCAAATATATTTTACATGCATATGGTAAAGTCAAAACACTCTTTTGTTAAAAATTATCTGATATTTGAGCTTACATTTGTTGTTGTATTTGTACTATATTTTGAGAAGGTAAGAAAATTTATAATGAGGTTATTTTTATATTTCTCTTCATGAAATTTTTTTGTCAAATTTAAATTTTTTGGTTATAAAAAATATTACATGCAATTTTTATTAATCACAATTGTATAAGTTAATAAAAAGTGTGATAAACTTTATACTCACACATTAATATTTTTTAAAATTGAAGTACACTAATGGAATTTATAAGTAAATATTATTAACCCTGATATAGACACTAACTTGTGAATAATCTGAGAAAGACTGACAATAGTAAAATTTCTGCAAATTTAAAGTTATTGTTTTAATGTGTACTTACAAATACGACTCTCTGTCCTTTCTATAACAATGTTTCAATTTTCTTGAATAAACTAAAAAATGAACTCTCATAAGTACTGTCATAAATTTGTTTCATAGAATTTTTTAAATTTGTACGTTTGTTTGAATTTTGTCAGGTTGAATGTTCTTTTACAATTGTTGTTGCTTTAAAAATAGTAATAATACATTCATTTTTTGGTGATAACTATTACTGCGTGCTTACTAATTTTATTTACAATGAAATGTTTTATAGTATTCTTGGGTAGATTGAAGAACGTTATGCTATACTGTTTTTAATACATCCAAGTGATTAAAAAAAGTTTTTTTATGATTTCTTAAGTTTTCTAAGAAGAAATTCCAAACATGTGGAAAAATCTTTCATTTAAATATTTCATTGAATAGTCATGAAAATATTTAAAAATTTCAAAAAAATCTCTCTTTCCTTTTGATTATAATAATCTCGGGTATATTTTGATGAATGTTTTATTTCTTTTCTTACATTATTAACTACAAATTTACCACTCTAAATGTTTGCAATCAAAGATCTAAGCAAATGAAGTTTTAACTTTTAATAAGATCATTTTTGAATTAATAATTAAAAATACAAATTAAAGCAGATGTTAAAAATAAGTATTTGTGTATTTTATGAAAACTTTGAAAATTTATATTTAAAAAACTTGTATTTTAAAGGTAATGAAATGTAAGGAAAATAAGTTTACTGTTTTATGAAATAAATCAATTAAATTTTTAAGTGGATGGTTTGGTTCATTGAAAGAAAATTATAATTAGTGAATTCATGATTATTACGAGTAATTGCTATTCAGTACTCTTATATTTTTTTATAGTTAGATTGATAAAGAAAACCCTTTATATCAGTGGGCCAAATTTTATAATGGTTATCCTCCAGCGTATTGAAAATTTAACATAAATTTTAAATTGCGTATTTTGTATTAATAGATTCATATTATTTCTCCTCATTCTTTTTAGTCGTAAACTTCTTGTGGATTTTTATTATTTGTAAACAAGGTTTTCCTACTTTCATCATTGAATTTTTTGTAAGTCTTTTCAGATGGTAAAATGTAGTTTTTATTTTAGTTCTATATATATATATACATATTGAGACTCTAGTTAGACTCCTTGTGTGCCGACAAGTATAACACAAGGCTTACAAACGTAAGTCAATACTCAAAACAATGGAAGTTACATGTAGAAGGATATAGGCACAAATGGGAACCAAAAAGGGGGAGTGGATACAAATACAACAAATACAGAATTAAATACAAGATTGCTCACATGCAAACAGAGATAATCAGTAATAAAATTATACAATGAGAAAGATAAGAAAACATCACAAAAAATTATCAAAATACAAATACATAAAGCATGCATACACACATACATATATATACACGTATACACATGTATATTCACGTACAGAAAATGTTAACAAACACACAAATTTAGAATCTAAATAATACAGGAAAAAATGCTATATATTATATTACAGAAAAATGTGGGGGGAGGAGGACAAAATTTATATTAAATGGCATTTTGTGTTAGTAAAGAGCAGGATTGTATTCAAAAGGGGTTTTTGAACTTGAAAAAGAAGTAATGAAATCCCCTTTTGTTAATGTATTATTTCAGAATTACTTTACGAATTATTTGTTAGTCTATAAATAAATGAAAAACTATTACTCCTTAGTCAGTGGTTTGAAGGTGTTAACTATGTATTAAGTATATTGAAGCTGCCTTGCAAAATCTGTTCAATATGTATTATTGATAGTATTTTGTGGTATAGAATTATTGTATTGATAATAAATTTAATAATTGTTATCTCTCTTGATATGATGTATTATACAATTAATAGATTTTTTTAAGAGAAATGTGAGATGTGATTTAATTTTTAGAATGGAATTTCATTTTAGTCCTTGAACCACATTCATAAGTCTTTAATCCTCTTATTTATTTTTTGAATCTGTGCATTTCGATGAATGAGAAAAGCAAATATAGTTTTTAAATGTCGTAAGATGTATTTCTATGGACTATAAATAGAATTTTCTAATCATTATTCAATGAAACGCTGCTATCCCCCATGACTAAACAAGCTTTTATATTGTCTTCCCTTTTTCCTTAGGAACTTTAAAAAGCGCTTAGATAATATCTAAATTTTAGAATAGAATACTTCAGACTACCAGCTAGTGTTAATTTATGATATTAAATTTATTTTTGAATTATATATATATATATATATATATATATATATTTCTATCAATGTATGGGTTTCAAAGTTCGTTTCGAAAATCTCCTGTGAGCATAATATTTTTAATGTGTGGGAATTATTTATGGTATTTTCCCCAATTTTTTTAGTGGAAGAAAAATGTTTTGAGACACCACTTAAACCTTTCTGTATGTAAAGGTATCTGAATTTTTTTTGTATGAAACGATCTCGTTAGACATTTTTTCTTATGAAAAAATTATATTTATTATTTGAAATTCTGAGATTACAGCTTATGTCAATTTCTATTTAAATTTTTGGTGTAATATGGTGTGTAATTATATTGTAAATTATTTAATTATTATTTTTTATAATTATTATTTATAATATATTGTAAATTATTTAATTTTACTAATTATAAGAGTATTTCGGTTGCCATGTCCTGTTAACATTTAATTTTTTTCTCTTTAAATCTTATTTTTAGATTCATGACATTTTAAAACTACAATTGAGATAATTTTCACTTTTGTTTTCTTTCTTTTGATTTTGAAGCATTGTTATCCTATAAGGGGGGAGGGTCCAGTCACACCCCTTGAGAAAAATTATTTAATACTGTTACTGTTGTAGTTCATTTTCTTAAAATCATAGCATTGGATAATTTACCTGATTTAGTCGTATCCTTTTCAATTACTCCCATAATTTATTATATTTTTGCAGTTTTTTATTTCATGTAGTTTTTGGTCAAAGGAATGCTGGGATTTCTAAAATTCTCTCTATTTTTTTTGTTCGTCGTCGGCTCCTCGTTCCATGTTATCTCGAAAAACTGCTGTAGGGCTGAACTGAGAAAAATGATTTACGTTTCATATTTTTTTCTTATTTTGCCTGTTTTTCTTTTCTCTGTTCTCTGTTGTAGTTCTATTCATTTTTACTCTGATCTTTACTTATTTTCTACGAATATATTTCAAATATCCTGTAAGCATAATTCTGTGTCAGTTATGAAAATCGTTTGAAAAGGATTGTTTCATAAATATATTTTTCCAATAATTGGTAGGATGGAAAATTTTGCTTTTATTATATATATCATCTGTTTGTTCTAAAATACCCACTGATGTTACAATAGTTCGACAAGTGATCGAAATTTTTCTGTTGAATTCGCTGCATAGATATAAAAAGTGAAGTACAGGTCATTTTTGTTAAACTCGCGCCTGTAGATAAAAAAATAACCTGCTCTCTGAAACTTTTTTCCTCCATATTCTTCCTATACTTTTACTTGAGTGAGTGAGTGAGTTAATATTAACGTCGCACTGTTCAGCTACACGAGGGCTTTTGGCGACGGACCACGTAATTTTGAACCATGGTCAAGTGACGTGGACGACACCTGAGCTGGCACCCCCCTCTCCTAACTACCACACCACACCAACGGGTTATATACTTTTACTTGAATATCGCATGTTAATTAACCAGGATGTCAACGTAGATACAATAATTTATTTGTTTTAATATATTTATCAGATGAATTACGTCGTTAATTAATATCTTAATATGAATGTATTTTCCACCGTTCACAGAAATAGTAGAATCAAGTTCTAATCAAGGGATCGGATTGGTGTAAACCTGCAGAGAGTTAACATTTAAGCTTCACAAAATTTCTACACATCATGTCTTTTTTAAAATTTTTTTTACATCTTAAGCGTCCCATATCTTAAGCGTCCATAGCATCTTTTTATGATGCACTCTTCCTCCTAATCGAAATTAGGTTTTAGAAAAAAAATAAGTGGAAAGTTTTTATATTTTCACTTAGGTCTTTTATTCCGAAAGAGCTGCTTTTATTCCAAAAATATAAACGCATCATGAAGAAGACGCGCAAGATTTAAGGATAAATCTAAAAAAACAAAACACTTTATTACAATTTATACAATTGTATATATATATATATATATATATATATATATATATATATATATATATATATATATATATATATATTACAATTTTATAAATTACACATTTAGTATTGCATTTTTTTAAAATTCTACAGATTACATATTTAGTAAAATTTTTAAAATTACAAATTTAGTACAACAATTCTTCTTTGAACGTGTTTTTATCATATTCGAACAAGATTTCTTCTCTCAGCAATTGTATCAGATTTGACTGTATTCCTTTTTTTTCTTCATATTTTAATCTTTTAAATTTTTCATCTTTTTTCTTCGTTTATTAAATCTTAAAAGCTTGGTTACAGATTATCATGCACTGTTTTAGAGATTGAAACCTTGTCGGTTTACTGAATTCATTTGTTTTGCTTGGATTTTTTTTCTTTTTTTGTGTGAAAGATTTTTTTGTTTACGTTTGAATCATATGTAAGATTTTAAAAAATGTTAGAAAGTGTCTTTGGAATTGAACGATAGTAGTATTTTACTAACAAGAAAAATAAAAATCCACCATGTTAAAAAGTGTTTCAATAAAGTTATGTTCGAAAATAAATTTCCTATTACGAATCATTAGTTTAAGATTACGTATTACTTATTTTTGATGCAAAATATTCAATGTATGAAAAGTCAAAATAAATCTTGATCTGATTCTGAATCAAGTATTCATTCGAAAATAGATTCTTCATATGGAATTTTCTATTGTTTCCTGTTAAAAAATGTGCATCCGCTTTACAAGGAAGTATGAAAAAGTTTTTGTAATTGGAAGATGACGAACGATATGCAAATAACTATGAAAAACTAGCACAAAGAAAGAGTTAATTCTTAAATATTTGAGTTTCTGTAGCATATGATTTTCCTCAACTAATATGAATTCATTCTATACGAGTTATTCTAACCCCTCCTATTTGCTCAAAGAGTTCGTGTTTCGTTCTAAAGTATCATAGGGTGACCAAACACTAAGGTATATGGTGATGAAACTTCATCTATTGATGCCAATTATTTTTTTTCCAGTTCAATGAAACCTATCACCAGATTTTATTCTTTTACTTTTAACGACAAAACGTTTCTCGGGTTTATAATTATTGCATAATTATTTTTGCTTGGAGGCACAATTTTATGTTGAAACAGCCAAGTGGAATTGCAAAATCATTTCGAGAATGTTCGTTTGTAAATACGTTGTCATTATTTCGTTTATGCTATTCCATTGATTAAAGAGTTTTCGAATCTCTCGACTGTTTTCATAACTAGATTAGATGGCAGTTGTAAATAGCTTATACCCACATATTTTTTAAAAGATTTGTTAATATTTAAATTATTATATTTAGATACATGAGGAGTGTTTCCAAGTTCATCACATGTAAATAAACTTGAGTAATATTCATGTGGCATTTATTTTTTTAAAAAATATTTCTATTTTTATGATTACCATTATTAGTTCCTGACTCATTCATCATTTGGCTATTTTCAATTGGTACTTCATATGATTGTATTGTGAAAGATCAGTAGCGCACACAAAAATTTTTCAAGGGGGGTCCGGGGTCGAAAGTTCACCATTCTTGTATCATGCTCCTTTTGATTTTGTCGATTTTCGGGAACAAAATACAGTAAAAAACTAATTATTGAATAAATAATTTGCAATAATTAATAAAATTAATCATTAATAACAAATACTTAATTAAATTTTACGTACTATGTACTTAGAATTATAATCAATGGGAAAAAAATCAAGGGCTTTGGGGTGGGGTTTCGGACCCCCTTGTGTGCGCCACTGTGAAAGATAATATGTAAATTAATATCCTATGTATTGGGTTGTTCGGAAAGTAATTTCGTTTTTACGGACAGAGGATTTAATTGTATTTTTACACCCAACTTCACACTTAAGCCGCCTAATAATTATATGTTTTGAGAACTGATGTATAGCATGGCTTGCTTGTGAAGAAAACCCAATTAATTCTACGCAGTAGTTTTTGGTTGGTGCTTATTCAAATATGGAGAGGGAAAAGAGCAGCATTTTCATCATGTTACTTTTTTACAATCGAAAAGGTAAAAATGTTGTTCAAGCGAGAACAAAATTAGCCGATGATGTAGGGAAAAGAAGCATTGAGCCAAAACTGGTTTGCAAAATTTCGATCCGTCAATTTTGAGGTTGAAGATGCACCACTTTCTGGAAGGCCAGTTGAAGCTGATAAAGACACAATCAAGGCATTAATTGATGCAAACTGGCAAATAATAACTCGTGAGATCTCTGAGAGGTTAAATTCATTGAATTCAACTCTCCATTAACAAAATATTTAATCATTATATAAAAATTGTCTTTAATTTTCACACACACAAAAAAAACGAAATTATTTTCCGAACAACCCAATGCTGCGCGCAATAAACAAGGGGTAATTTTTAAATTTTCTCAGCCACAACGGTTAACAGTTATCTCGTTAGGAATTAAGAGTAGCATTCTCTTTTGATATCAATCTTTGTCCTGCCTATGCTATTATATATGTGTTTGTTTGTCAAGTTTATCTACTGTTTTAGTATTGATTTTCTTTCCTTTTTTAAAGGCACTTTAAACATTACTCATTTATTTGCACGCCATCTTTAGTATTGATTCACATGTGTGTGTGTGTGTGATGTGTGCGGTTCGCTTCTCATAACTATTTAAATAGTTCCCTGCATTAATGCTATTGTACATTGTTCAAAATTCATAACAGTATTTTTGTACAGGTTGCTTATTCTTGAATTCTAGTTTACATAGGTGTTTTTTCCTCAATTTGGTGTAAATGTACTCTGTGATCCTAACTATATTGTGTCTACATTGCATGGTCTGAATAATTAAATAAACAATTGAAGCATTCGTTTTGTTTTTGCTTATAATTAGAACTGTTAGAATTAATCAGTCGCGCTCTGAATAATATTGGGTACCAGATTCGTCATAACCTACGAATTCTCTTCTCTTTTAAAGCATCATAATGTGATTTTAATTGTCATTGAACGACTCATTAAGTTAAATCGTACTCTTCTAGAACGCGTTCTTGGTTTACGAAATTTTAAATTCTGATGTGTTATGTGTTGCATCTGTTGTACGTAATTATTAGAATAATTTGATATTTTAAGAAATAATTATTCAAATCTAGATTGAAATTTAGTATAGGAAAGAGAATTATATTCAGTTTGCATTTGTGATCAACGTTCTTTTGATTAATACCTGTCCAATAAATATGCCAGGCAGTTTTTATATTTTTAAGTACCGTAAAATACAGCGTATAAGGCGCACTTTTAACTCAAAAAATAACATCGAAATTTATAGGTTCGTGTTATACGCCGGGTATAAAAATGATAGCTTTTAAAAACAAAAAAGATAAGATCATAGCAGAAATTGGATTTCTACATAGATCGGAGTATTGTTTATTTAAAAGAAATGATATTCCTGATGAAAACTTAAGGGAATATATTTCTAATATTTTTTCAAGATCTTGGAATAATACCTCAAATAAATGACTTCAAAACATAAGAGCATTGCAAACGTACATTTCAAGTTGCTTCGTGACAAAAAAGGTGCGCTAGAATTAAAAATTTCAGCTAGAAAGTATAGGTGCGCGTTATACACCGGATTTTATGGTATATACTTTTGTATGAATATGAAGAAGGAATATTTTAAGTGGGATTCACATGTTCTTATGGTCATTCATTATGCTTCATTTTATAGTTTTACATTCTATTATCCTATGTAATTATTAGGATCAAAATTTTAAAAAAACATCAGTTACTATGATATTGTTTTCAAAAATTAACCTATGACATTATTTAAATTATTTTTTAATGTAATCTATATAATGAATTATACACTGCTGGACAATTGCTAAGGACGGATCACAAATTGCTATGTAGCATAACATTAAGCGAGACATGAGGCCTAGTAGGATAAAATATAGTTGCCACACTGTTCAAACATTAGAATAAAGAATATTTATTGTTCTAGAAAGTACAAAAGCTGCGAAACATCTGAAAGAAAAAAAAATGTTCATTTGATCTGCGTACGGAGAAATGGAACAATGCATCTATATAAAAGTCAGCAGGCACCTTAAAGAAAGGTATCAGTACGGGATATGTCCACCGTGGAGTGTGATGTAACATTCCACACGTCGTACTATACTTTGCACAACATTATCCAGCAGCTATTGAGGCAATTTATCCCATTCCTCTGTGAGTGCACGGATGAGGGTGTTCTTGTTTGTCGGAGGATAGTTTCGACCAGCAACTTGCCTCCCCAAAGCATCCCACACATTTTCAATGGGGTTTAGATCTGGAGAACGCGCTGGCCATACGAGACATTGAATACCCTCGCTGTCTAGAAAATCCTGAACAGCGAGTGTTCGATGACATGTTGCGTTGTCGACCATAAAAACAAATTTATCACCGACAGCACCACGGAAAAGACGAACATGAAGAAGTAGAACTTCATCAATGTATCGTTGGCCCGTCATAGTCCCATTCGCAACCACATGTAGGCGCGTGCGGCCATTGATCATGATGCCGGCCCACACCATGATACTGCATGTCGGATCTCGGTCCTTTTCCTGGATATTTTGTGGACGATAAGCAGTACCACTCTCGCGCCAGATCAGTTGGCGTCTACAATCCGACGACAGACTGAACCTACTCTCATCTGAGAATAGTACGCATGCCCAGTCCTGTTCAGTCCAATTGTGATGCTCACGACACCATTGCAAACGGGCAGTACGGTGCTGTCTGGTCAATGGGACACACACAACAGGTGTGCGTGCGTATAGTCCTCCTCCCCGCAAACGTCTGGCAACAGTTTTTCGTGAGATCTGCTTTCCTGAGGCAGCAAGAAACTGATTTGCCACCTGCTGAGCTGTGGTGCGCCTGTTCCTTTTTGCTGATAGGACGATATATCTGTCTTCTGCAGGCGTCGTACTTCTAACACGACCTCCCCCGTGCCGTCTACTACTCATTCCAGTAATTTTAAATGACTTCCACAGCCGTGAAACAACGCTGTGAGCGATGGCGAACTCCCTGGCAACATGTTATTTTTCGCCCTTCTTCGATCTTTCCAATAATTCGGCCACGCATAAAATCATCTATGTGATGTCGGGAAGACATGCCAAAAATTTCAAGTTCGTCTATTAAATCTTTCCTGTAAAACTTTGACTTGAAACAACAACTGTTCACACGCGTCAAAACCTTTAAAGCTCTTATGAACGCTATCACGTGATGAACAGACGTGGAAAAAAAAATTGCACACTCATACTTCTTCTTACTAATATCCCGCAGTTATTCTAATTTTCCACATTTTGCTTCCTTTCATTTTGTGGTTGCTATGGATGATAGTGTTATCCGTCCTTAGCAATTGTCCAGCAGTGTAGTTTTCGTTAATTAAATTTTAGAACTTTCTGAAACTTTAAAATTCGTTGAAAGTACATAATATCTTATTTCTGAATCATAATCTGTAGTTGTGGTAGTAATTAATGAATAGTTTCAGATTTGTTTATCATATATAGTTCCAAACTTAATGTAACTAGGAAAAATTGAAAATTTATATAATTGTAAAAACGCTTAATCACATCAGATGGTAAATATTTCTATTACTTTCCCTTTTAGATTAAGGGGGATAATTTTACACTGGATATGTTATTCGATCAATATGCGTTACGTGATCGTTTAAAAAATTAAATAGTTTTGGGAAAAAACATAGAAATCAAACGTTTACTTTTGCTATGGATTAGTGGAGCTATGTTTATGCAATTTTGTAAAAACCATTGCAACTGGTTACTTGGAATATTTTTGAAATAATTGTATGAAATAGATATATAAAATTTATTTTCTTTAAGAAAGTAATGTATCATTACATTGTATAATAATAATATCTCTCTAACCATTTTTTTTGTATTGCCATTGTATATGTAATATATTTGACGTTATATAAACTTTCTTTTGCATCATTTTTATCGTTGTATCACTTCATAATTTGATTGTTAACATTCATCCATCTCAGTTTGAATAAGTAACGACCATTTTCCTAGATGGAACAGTGATATGCAATTTATCATAAATGGAGGAATGTAATAATCTATTTTTTGGTATGGCTTAACTCTATTCGTGATTGATAAGATTTTTAATTTCGATAAATTCTTTATTAGGAAGAAGGAGAAAGATAGAATGTGAAAGCTGAATTGCTCCAAAATTTGTGATGTAGAAAGTGGTTTTGAAGAGGAAAAATTGTTCTCGTGGTATTTTATTTTGGTATTTTGATAGCTATGTATGATCAAGAATTTTTCATAAAAATTAACAAAAATAAAAGAATTCAAGCTTTCGAGAACTGATTTAATTCAAAGGAGGAACACTTTAGAAAATTCCTTTTTCCTGAAGAACTTTTCTGTGTTCCATTTCTGTAAAATATTACAGCTCTTCAATCTATAATAGAATGCTATTTATTTTAAAGAATTATATTCATAACTGTTTGACATTTGAGTGTTAGGTATCGTATTATTAAAGTTTAGATGTTCTTGACCGTGCATTCCACTTGCGGTCATCCCACCCACATCTATTCTATTTTTTAGATTCTTTTTATCATGTCAAATGAAAACTGAATTGCTGGAGTAGCTGATGAATTTATTCCTATCTGGACGTAATTTAGGGTTAATGTTGGATTTTAAAAGTTGTGAAAGGGAGGGGGAGGAAAGGAGGAGCGATTTTACAAAATGTATTTTCTTTCTTAAATAAATAGGAGGGTTCTTCAAGGAAAGTTCTATCTTCCGCTTAAAAACTATAAATTTGATCTTTAAAAAAATTTAATTACAAATTATTTACGCATAAATAAACGCTATGTCAGACGCTGTGTATATTTTATACTGCTGATACAAACTGGACTTATTTTGTGATATAATTAAAGAAATTAGAATTACGTATTATTGTATAGCAGTAAACTTTTTTATTTGTAATCACGTCAATTCTGTGTAACATAGATTTTAACTGAAATGTTTAGTGAATACAAATAGTTTTATGAAAAAGTATTGTTGTGAAACATAATTTCGGCTCTATTTTCAGGTTTTGTAATTTTTTTCGAGTGACTTTAGTTTTTAAAGATTTTTAATGCCCTTATTGATTTATTGCAATTGTTTCTCGTTGTTACTGGACACGTTCCTATGTTCCGGGTTCATGGAACTCGAACCGAGTAATTAAAGTATTTTACAAAACCTTGAACTCATCGGCCATTTCAGATATTAAGTAAGGCTGAGACCAACTGAAATTCACGAACTGCTTGTGGAGAACAGGTCAGCATTCTTTTCGTAAAATGGTTTTTCTTAGTAAATCCGTAATAAAATAACGAGATATATATTTGCAGTAATCATCGTATCTACGGAGTGAAATTTGTAATTTTAAACATAATGAATCAAAACTGTATAAATTAGTATTGGAAAGAGTATATTGTACAAATGAAAATAATATCTAGTGTTACTTTACATTCAAAAAGAGATTGACGCGAGGCTAATCTCTGTAAGTTAAAAGTTTCATTAATAATATGCTTAGAACTCTATCCTGTTTCTAAATTTGCCGTTTTTTAAAAATTTTATCTGTCTTTAAAAAAGGAAATGGAGCGCTCTTAAAAAGTTAATGCCGTTGATTCTTTTTAATCTGACTCATTATACGAAGATTGTAATTGAATAAAGTTTTTTCATAGAAATAACAGTTTATTATTGTGGCCATTTGATATTGTGCTCTTATTCGACTACTCGAGCATGGTCATTTGTTAAAGAATCCGTTTCATTGTTTCTCTGCGTTAGAAATGATTCTTTATTTAAGGCATTATTTCCGCTTCGTAGTGAGGAAATTTATAATGAATTTGTATGATACATTCACGCGTAAAGAGTTATATTTATAAAAGTTAAATATTTATATATTTATACTCGAAATATTATCTAATTGAAGTAAATAAAATTCGATGAAAATATTCAACAAGTGTTTCTGTAAATAAAATAATCACTTAAGGTGGTTCTTAATAATCGGTTATTTTGGCGAAAATTAAAAAATGTATCTGTTTTTTCAAATGTTTTATGATGAGAAGACGTATCTTTTTGAGGAGAGGAGTTTTGGTTCTAAATTGTTGATGGGCTATAAATGCGTCTTCACTTTTCAATTTGATTTTATTCTAAAATTTAATGTTAAATTTGTCGATACATTTTTCTCAATTCTCATAGCGATTTGGGCTGTAATAATTTTTGCTTATCAAACTGATTAAAATGGTTCTTAGAAGTTGCATATTCCTCCAAAAATGAATTTCTGTGACGTAAGTAGTTTTTCATTTTTCCCAATAGGTTTAACGTTTTCGTAACCTTGACAAGTAATCGGGGGTCTTAGAACTTCTGGTATACAAAAATAAATGTGATCGCAGTAAAAACAGTTTTTTTTATTATTATTTCACAAATTCAGAAAAATGCAGAAATTTGCTATTCAGCTAAAATTATGTGCATTTTTGTACGGAAATACTCCAGACTGAATCGATCAAGAATCGATCAACCATGTATCCAGTTGTTCCGCTTCTGAGGTACTTTTAAAGAAATACCGACTGAAATTTAATTTATCGCGGAAAAGATTGAAAGAGGAGCGATTTCTTAATCTACATCAACTTATGAATTATATTTATGATGAAGATTCATCCACGCGCGTCTCTCACTCTAAATAATTGAAGTTTACCGTTAAATAGAATCGTATATTAATGCGGTCCGCAATTATAATGCTTGTAAGACAGATTTTTTATAAAATTATAGTTTAAAAAAAACTAAACACGCTTTTATAGTGAATCGAACTAAAAAGTAAAAAAAAATTATTATTAATATAAGAATAAAATGATTAACAAGAAAATTAATATCATTGGGATAAAAGCGTGGGATACTCTATATTATTTGTTATAATTTTTTACTAGTTCTATTCCGAAATGCTGAGTTAGTGTCTGATTTATATTATATTAGAATAAAAATATTTTGAAAGTGTGGAATAGAATTTTATAGTAATGCAATTATTTTTCTAAACTGATTGAGGGCAGTAATTGTTTGATATTCTCTTTATGTTACATTCTTTTTTCTGGTTATCTTTTCATTGTCTTTTCATAATTCTCTTTATGTATTAAATTCTCTTTATCGAGGATTGTTCATATCGGATGATCGTATAAATTGCGATGCACGAATTGATTCATTAATTGGGATATCCCATTATTAATAATATAATATATTAATAAAGGGATAATGTTGCAAATCGAATTACACATTTAATTTCTCTGTGTGGTGTAGAAATTTATAGAATGAAGTACCACAGCTTTAGCGTCTTCATCATTTGATTAAATTTCTGATTATTAGGTCCTCCACCAACATCTCTCGTAATAACTATTAAGTGATGTTAATTTAAATCAAATTAAAATCCCCCTTCCTATACATTTACCTTCATTCGAAGCTCAGTCAATATATTGAATGAAAGGCATTTTAAATTTGCTCTTCATAATTTTTTATGTATGTATCGTTATAAAATTTCCATTTTCTGCTGTGTTGAATATTAGTAATTTTTATGTACTTTTTGTGAACTGACTCCGCATAGTTTAAGAAGTTTTTTTTATGTTATTAAAGTTATTTCTTTAAATATAATTCTATATATTGGACCTGAAAAGAACTTGGAAAGTGTTTTGCCTTCGATTGCTGTTTTTTAATATTTATTGAGAAGGAACAGACTTTTTCTCGTGCGTCTTAATGATTTTTTTTTTTGCAGTTGCAATTGCAATATTTTTTTAAAAAAATGTTTAATAATCCATAGCTATCTTAGTATACTTTTTATCTCTACTAAAATTACCTTATTATTACTTCGGTTTGAAAATAGATTACTCATGTTTTATCAGATGCAAATTTCTATGAATGAACCTAAAGATATTCGATGTAAATGTATTTTGATGATAAAAATAACTCGCACTCAGTTTCAATTTCAACTGAAATGGTTCTCCATATACATGAAAAATTACTAATACTTTCTACTTCTACAATTTCAAAGTTTTATTTTTATTAGACTAATGTGAAACTCGTTCTTATAAATAGCCAGTACAATATTTCCGATGAAGACAGTAATATCTTAGCATGAGTTATACTGATATTTCTTTATTTAAAATTAATTTTTTTCTAAACCATACAAAATTGAAATCAGCGGATTCATTATTCTCTTTTTTGTTCTTCGAAATAGAATTTTTTAAAAATGTGATTGTCAATGAAACGAACATTTTAGTTGCTTTCATATTGTGTTCATTTAAATTCCACCGAAAGAATCAAATATAATGAAGATTTCTGTAGAAAAAGTTTTTGTTGTCGATGTTTGAAATATTCTTGTAAGATTTGGAAGCCCATAAACAAATAATTTTAAGTAGAAACAAGAACATTTTGAAAAATTTAAAAAATGTAATTCTACATAAAAGTTTTAAGTTACTTAAAAAGATTTTTTTTAGGCATTGTATATTAATCCAGCTTCAAGAGAAGGTTAAATTTTTAAAAATTATTGCATATCACTTTCATATGTGTAAAAATGGTTACTTGCGGATATTCATTCGTCGACCATTTTTGCCAAATTAAAAACTGCGCATGCTCGGAACAAAATAACTTTCTTTATAAATTATCTTATTTACTTTTAGTATTTTTTACGAAAAATAATTATAATTTGGGACCTATCTTCAAAAGAAAATAATGCAGTGGAGTGTTTCCAAAGTTATGGGGTTATTCCATCTAAGAAATAGTGTTAACAGCTCAATGTGTGTATATATTTATTTAGAAGCACATACAAGCCATCACCTGTATGTGTAGTTCTTAGATATTTCGTTTAATTTTTTTATTAAATTGATAAAGTTTTGGTAATGTAATGCAATTAAGTTTAAAATAAGAACTTCAAGCCGAACATAAATTTTTATTCAGAGATTACCATAACATAATAGGTTTAGTATTTAAAACTTTAAACTTGTATTGAAATTGCTAAATCTGGCAGTACCTGGTTTATTGTTCTTTGATTCGCGAGCAGTGATCTGAACATTTTCGAATACTTTTATTGCTACGCGGGTTTTTTATTAATAATGGATTCTTAACAGGTCTTAGAATTTTAATTCTAAGTACTATAGTGTTTGGTACGAGATTAAATCAAAAGTTTAGTTGCCCGTTTTTGGCAATTCTAGTTTCAAAAACAATTCGTCAATAGAAGGATGGTGTCGAATGCAGTCTAATTCAATGCTTACAAACTTGAATATATAGCTTCTATAAATGGAGGGTGAAAGGTTGACTAGCCATAAAAAAACTAGTTCAAACTCCACGAAGCGGTCTTCAGACTGCTATGTTTATAGATATTGTAGTTTCCATCTTGTTTGTATCCAAATTTTAAAGTACCGTAAAATCCGGCGTATTAACTCAAAAAATAAGATCGAAATTTAGGGGCGCGCGTTATACACCGTGTACAAAAATGAAAGCTTTAAAAATTAAAAAAAAGTTGACCATATATATAGAAGAAAATTAGATTTCAACATATATAGAAGAACAGTTTATTTAAAAGAAATGACACTCCTTATGAACTTAAAGGGTTGTAGTAGTAGAAGTATACTATATTTTTTCTAAAGCTTGGAATAATACCGTGAATAAATTACTGCAAAACATAAGAACATTGCGCACGTACATTTCAGGTTTCTTCGTAAAAAAGGGTTGCGCGTTATATGCCGGATTTTACTGTATATTTTTTAAAGTATATTCAATTGAAATATATATATTTCATCTATTTTTAAATCTTAAAGATATCTGTTATCTAGAGTATTATACTATATATCTATCATACTTCAGAGTTCTTGAAACATTATACACAAGTAAATAAATCACCCATAAGCATAAATTTCTTTTTAAAATATTTTTTTTCACACGGAATTCGATTTATTAGTTCATTTAATAGTGTCTTTGAGTAATTAATATAGATATATTTTGTGTCCGATTTATAAGAAGGGAAGATTTAGTCTAAATATTTTGCTTTTTTTAGGCTGAGAATAAATTTAGATTAATTCTTATAAAATCAAATGTAGTTTTTGCTGTTATCATTCCTCTCGAAGTACCTCTTCAGGTATCGCGATAGGTGTGGAGACTGAAATATGCCTACGTCACGCGAGATCATACATGTGCTTGCTCGAGGAAGGTTAATGTCGCAGTGTTTGTGTGGGTTTATCACCTGTTCTTCAGATTTCGCAAACAGCCGTAAAATCCACTGGCTGAAATCACAAATTCTTATTTTTCTTTTTTGATCGTTTGCTGTAGTATTTTTTAGCTTTTTATACCAAGCTGTGTACATTCAAGCCCGGAGAAAATTTTGTGAAATACATTCTCATTGTCTTTAAAACATATTTTTTTCTTCTTTAATTTATCTAATTTTTTTTATTACCTCTCGATGGGGAGTTTACTTTGAAAGATACAATTTGATAAATTAGCACATCTTCATTGTAGAAAATTATTCTTAATCCATTTATGCCTAGTGTTCCATTTTTGGACAAAGTCGAGTGAAAGTTTTTTATAGATTAGAAGTTCAAGATTGCATTTGTGGTTGGATTTGTGACTTTAATCTGTTTCGTGGGTGCATAGCAATTTCGTTTAAAACATTCAATTAGTCACTCCAGCAGATATTTGCTGCAAAGAGGTTGTGGAAGTTGGTTTATATTTCAACCACCGGCATAAATGGGTTAAATATGAAATACTTTCATTTAAACTTATGTAAATCGACTCCACATAGTGAAATTACTGATAACGAATTAAAGGAAGATATGATTAAACTTAATGTTTCATGGTAAATATCCAGTTCTTGCATTAAATGCTGCCTATTCTTACTTGTATACTAATAACAATGAAGTTAGAACTGTAGATAATGAACAAAATAATTTTAAAATTATTTAATTTTTAAACCTAATAGTGAAGTTTTGGTTAAAATGAAATTTTTAATTAATCCATTTGATGTACGGAGTACTTATTTGTAAATTAAAGATTTCTTAAATATATCATTTCATATTTATTAAATATTTGTATGTGGCAATTGTTAATCACAGTCGTTCACGCTTTATTTTTATTTTGAAACTTATTTTATTTGTTGATTTTTTTTCTTATTAGTTTACTTTATACCATGTAATTTTTTCCAATTGAATATTTTAAAAGTATATAAATACTTGCGGAATAATTTTAATTTTGACATCGCTGTTTAGTTATTTTGAATTTGTATGAAGATTTAAAAAAAAGTAGTGCTTACCCTGCTATAGGGAGAAAAACTCCGGGATTCTAGGAGGCCTAAAGCCTGTTCTCCTAAGCTCAAGTACGTACGTTTTTTAGGATCCGGCATGGGGCCCAAAACTTGACTTTGCAGGGGGTCCTAATATTCTCCACTGAATTGATATTATTACCTTGATTTTTTTGTACATATTTTAAACGAAAAATAAAAGCTCTTTTCTCTACTTACTTTTCCGATGTTAATCCACTGGTGAAAAGGTGAGTATTTGTAGATTAGAAATATCAATAATAGTAATTATTACAGAATTAAATTCATGTTTTAATTTTTGTTCTGTAACATTTCTATGAATGTGTCATCCCCCCCTCCCCCCCAAAAGAAAAGAACTCGTATATAGTAATATTAAACAATTAGCTCATGAAAAACCGGACTGTTATACCATTCAATACCAGACGAATTAAAATCGCACAAATTATTTAAACGTAATTATTTTAATTAGATGACGTTACTCTAAAGTTTTTCTCTTCCTTGTTTTCAAGAACTCAACTTTTCTTTGTAAATACGAGTAATTAAACTTTCCTTTGTGTATGTGTACTTTTGTATTCAGATATGTTTTTTCTGAACTGAAATACATTGTTTCTTTAAGTTAATTTAATGTATTAATTGGAGTTAATATTTTAAATTATGAAACGCAATTTTTATTTATGTTCTGCTATGGAATTAGTTTTCAGTTTCAAGTAAATATTCTATGTTTCTTATTCCTAGAGCAATGCTCAAAATTGAGTCGTAAATCATGAAATTCTACAATGTATTTTTAAATCATTAGGTCACGGATTTTTGGTTTAGTTTCGCCTTGTTTAACTTCTTCCTACTTATCAATTTTTAGCATTCTTGAAGGCTTGGCAAAAGTGAATGAGGAAATAGAGATGATATATGTGATCTGATGCGGATGATTATATAGATCTTTTAAATACTACTTTTTTCTCAGTTAATGCTGGCTCCCGGTATTTCCTCTTTTCTCTTCTCTTGGATGAAAGTAACTAGGTATTAAAACAAAATTTATTTTTGGAACACTTTCTTTTTTTAAGAAAAAAAATTTCCTTTAAATTTGATCATTCTAATTACTTTAAAGTGGAAAATGCCTGTTTTCATTCGAAATTTTTATATGTAACTTTTTTTAAAAATAGTCTTGATGCACTGATTTTCCTTCTTCGATGTTTGCTTTTACATTAAATAAATTGGTATAGATTATAAATTAAAAGAAAATATTGCATTCTACCTTTCTTGACCCTTACAAATACAATTCAAGTTTCTCTCTAGGAATCATTTTTATTAGCTACTACATTTTTATTAGTACTAAGGTTAAAAGATTCCGAGATTTGAAATTGCATTGTTGTGAATTCCACTTCTGGTAGTTTACGTAGAAAATCAATTTTTTCTTTTTGAAATCAAAAGCCGCACTCTGATCAAAAGTTAGAAAAATGATTAGCAGATTTCTGAGCAAGTCACAGTGAACTGAAGAGTTAATTTCTTTTTGTTAAATATATATAATTGTAGAGGAGAAATATACAGAAGTAACCCTGTTAGTTGTAAAACCATGTATCATTCTTTCATGTTATTTTGCTGAAATTCTTTAGACATGAATTTATTCAAGAATTAGTTTAGTAACATTATTAGATTCTATCAAAACTTGATTCTCATCATTCAATTAGCGATTCAAATGCATATAATGAAAACTATTGAATAAAACAGTTCTAAAATCACATTAAGTTTTTTGAAATGGAAAAAATTATGTGTGTTATTTTTGAAGTATGATTTAATTGAGTTATGCATTTACGTTATTTCAATTGATAGGGTTATATAATATATCAGTTACTATTGTTAACAAACAAGGCTAATCATGCATCATAGGACTAACAGCATGGTGTAATGTGACATTTCTGCAACAGTATAGTGTGACGAATTTGAATTGTTATGTGTTGTTTAGTTATATGATCCGGTTCAGAGTTATGAAGGCTATCAACTGTAGCTTTTTGTATGGTTCATGATTAGCAGTTTTCTAGTATGTATGTTTACATTCCATAAATAACATTAAAAAAAATTAGTCGTCTACGTTGTTGATTGTGTACTCTTATCAGTTCTTTAAATAACTATTTGAACAGTTTTTAGCATTGCTTACAATCACATTCCGTAAAAATTATTTTTACTCTCTCTGCGTCTCCATTCAGTCAATGGAGCTAAAAAAGTATGAGCTGGATTTCAAACTATCTTGCCATTTATTTTTTATTGCCGATATCGTTTTGCTTTTTCATTTTTTTCCACCACAATGATGTTAGGATTTAAAATTATTGTTAGCTAATCGAGAAAATAATATGGATAAAATCGAGAAAAATTTTTCACAAAAGTATTTTTCTTATGTTATCATTACTTTTCGTCTGAAACTTCACCTATAAAAATTGATTATATCTGTCATTTAAATACTAAAACAATCTATGTCAATTGGTTTTGTCCTTTCTATTACAATTTTCTGTTAACTTAAAACGGAAAAGAAAAACATTGTCACTTTATTTGTCCATTTTCGCCTGAAGTATTTTAAGATATATACTTAACTTTATATATTTATCCAATTTCTCATTTTGTGTTACACTTTATTCTATGAGAATAGGTCTTAGTTTATTTATTTTTTGTCGTTAGTAAGTTTTAAAAATTTAATAAATTATAAAATTTTGGTTAAAAAGAGAATTAATTCCTGTAAGGTTATAAAAATAAGAAAAAGTACAGTAACTGATTACGAAAATATAATTTTTTTGAGAGGTAATTTAAAGAATTGGCATATAATTTTTTTTTATCACTTTGATGTGTAAGTTTGGAGAGTAGAACACGGAAGCCGTCCTCATTACTTGACCGCCGTTAAAAATTACGCGGTCAGTCGCCTTTTTTTAGCCCTGGTGTAGCTTCAGAGCTCACTTGTACACTCTCATTGCTTTGAAATGTACTTTCAAATTCATATGTTGTTGAGTTTTTCTAAAATAGTAGAGAACAAAAAGAAAATTGATGCTGTCTATTTTTAAAATTTAATTAATAATAATGAAAACTAAATGAATTAAACGTTATTTTTCAGTGTTTGAAAATACAGTCTGACTTCTATGTAACGAAGTCGCTAAATCCCGGAAAACAGTTCGTTATATGGAAAATTCGTTGTATATAAGTTCATCTTTTAATATTCTTTATAAACCACATAAAACAAATTTTAAATTCATAAACACTATACATTAAAAGAAGTAATTGTTCACACATTTTTAAAATTAATATATGTTTATTTTACATATCTTACCTATCAAAAAAGAAAGAAAGAAAGAAAAACTGCAAGGAAAACAAGAAAAAAGAACGTCGAAGAATTAATTTTAACTAAAATTAATGAATTTTAAGCTCATTTACTAATTTAAAGCATACAAGTAATATTAAACATACATTATTTTATAATTAGAACACGGGTACATGGGACAACTCCACTGAGGGTGAAAGAGGATATCGAAGATGTATCTAGTGTACTAGGCAATGGGGTTTAAAGGTTGCACTTCTTGGATGAAACGCCCAGAACTCTATTGCTCTCGGCGAGTTAGGATCTAATAAAACCAGTTCAACATTTATGACCAACATAAAATGTATTAAAGAGAGGATAACTTGAAATTTTTTCAGAAATACTTAAAAAAAGGGGAGAACAAAAATTGAATTACAAAAGAAAAAGTTCGTTATATAGAAAATGCACATCGCTATACAGAGGTTATTTTCGAAGAAAATCGTGAAATGTTCAAGGTTCCAGGAAAAAGTTCGCTTCATAGAAAAATTCGCAATATAGAGGCTCGTTATATAGAGATTCGATTGTACTTTCTTTTATGAATAGTTTTTTTTTTAAATCTGAGATAATTAATTTATTTTGATATTTAAATTCGTTTAGAAATACTTTTCAAAATAAAGTATTGGATGTTTTGTTTAAAAATTTTCATCATATTAAAACAATATAGAAGTACTAATTTTTTTAAAAGAAGATATTTTTATCGTAAATTACTTTATTTTTTTATTGTAAATTGCGTCACAGTAGTAAATAACATAAAAGGGATGTATAGAATTAAAATGAAGTTATGCGTTTGATCTTTGTAATTTGACTTTATTTTTCATAAAATGATGATTTATTAAAAGATATATTTTATAAAATTACATAAAATTGTGACAAATATTAATTTGAAATTAGTATTTTTAAGTTTTAAAAAAACTATAAATATATACATAAGGTTTTCGTTCTTAGTTCATTGTTTTGAACTGACGATTTTTAATTCAAATTATTTATATCTGAATTTGAAAAGTATTAGTGTTGAAGGAAAAAAGAGATAATATCAATCATGAATTTGAAAAATAAGTATTTACGTCCAAGAATTAGTTTAAAAAATAAGAAAACTTAGCATCTGCTTCTAATGTTCTACATAGCATTATGAATGTTCTATAGGATTTTTTTCTTTCATTCCGATTTTCATTTACTATTTAAATTTCAGAAAATTGAGTTGTTAATAATTTTTTATGTGTTACGTAACATTTTAAAAACTTTATTCAATAATAATTTTAAGATGTACCAATATCTATAGTGGCTCACTGAATAAAATGTACTTTCGAGAACATTCAGTTTACTCTAAAAGTGATTTTCGTTTACAGAAAATATTGGACCGAGTTAAAAAAAAATCTTTAATGTTATTTTCTTTGTTGATTTCTTAACTGTGAATCTATATTTCAAAATGAATTGGTTGAAACAGATTTTCCAAGTACAGTAATATTTTGACTTGAGCTACTCGTCTCGTCAATTCGTCTTTTGTTTGGGGGGAGGGAGGGGATGGTGAAATTGTAATGTGATTGAAGAAGTTGTCGATCTTACTAGGCAAATAAATTTAGAATTGGATAGTGATGACTTTCAAGAACTGCCGGATTTCCACAATCCATTAGCTGACAATTGATGAGCTCTTGGAAATGCACGAACAAGAACAAGACATTGAAAAACTTGAGTCTTTAGACCCAGTGCAATCAAAACATCGAACGACGATGTTGGGAATTTTATTGAAGGCCTCAGTTTAATTGAAAGAGGGTTATACACAAATTTTACAAAATATGGACTCTGATGATGAGCGTATTTTTTTCGACAAAACAAGGAATAAAAATAATTAACATGTTACGAGGAAATTTGAGGGGGAAAAAATTCTACTTGCAGATTACTTTGCTAGATTTTATGAAACCTACATCAAAATAACTTCGATTTGCGATTTTGTATATGTTTTTTTTAAGGTTTTATTGAGCATTTTTTCGCCTAAATGATTTTCTTTCGTCTCTGATCCTAACTATAAATAATTTATATGCGAGAAATTATACCCCAACTTACGCGAATTTGACTTACTCGGTTATCACTCAATCCAACCGATCGCGTAAGTTTGGATTATTTCTGTATATTCATTTAAAAAACGTTTAAAAATAAATGCTTAATTTATTTCTTGTTGTCGCGGTAGCCGAATGGTCATAGTCACGAATTTGTGGCTAGAATTATCAAGCCATGGGTTTGAGTCCTGGTGTCACTAAGGTCTCGCCGTCTAAAGGGTTTGATGTACGTTAAATCTGTTAAGGTTCAAAGTCCTTATGTCATTGTGGTGTGGGAGTTTGGATAGTGGGTGTCAGCTCAGATGTCGTCCTCCTCACTTGACCGTAGTTCAAAATTATTGAGTTCGTTGCCAATAGCCCACGCGCTAAGTGCAACGTTGATAAAAAAAGAACTACATCATTGATTCATTTCCCAGAAAACCTTTTTTTTAAAGAGATTTGCGTGGAAGTCTTCTCGGAAACGTACTTCCTAAAAGCTGTTAAATTTTTCGAAGAATTTCTTGCTTGGTCGATAATTTCGATTTCGGCAAGAGTCTGAAAATGTTTTGGCGAAATAAATATAAGAAGAATAAAATGTTTCAATGTTTCAATTTCAAACTGTGTGTGGCATCTTTTGGAAAATTTTAAGTACTAAGATATTGTGTGTCATGCTAAAATACAGAAAGAGTAAATGAAGAAATGGAAAAAAATTTCAATTGTTACATTTTAATTTAATAATACTTTTTAAAATATAAATAATGAATTTCTTAGTAAAATTTGGCCTAAAAATAAAATATTGGAAGTGGACCATGAAAATTCTATAAAATTAATTATAAATTTCTCCATTTAACTAACTTGATGTCAAGAACTAATTTTTTGAAGAACTGAGTCAAAATCGTTTTTAGATAGGTAGACGCTGTAAAAAATAAACGTTATTAATTAACTTCATGAAAATTTGGTTTGATAATTATGTTATTTAAGAGAAGTAAATGTTACATGCAATCCTGAATTTAAAATGTTAGCTTTAAAAACATAAATATTTCTTGTTTTACTAAAATAAATTTAAAGAACAGGCAAAAACATGAGATTTTTCAAAACTTAAGTAAAATATTAGGAGTTTTAAGCAATTTTAAATAAAAATATTGAAGAGTTTTTTTAATGCTGTTTGTTTGTTTGACGATACCTTGATTCGATTTTGCCAAACGATTTTCTAAATCTTGGTTGCTTTAATAATTTTTAAATTTATCTTCCCATCTCAACCATTTTCCTCGATACCTTTATCGTGCCTGGGGATATAAATATTTTTACTAAAAA